>AWOL01S0020350.1:111653-137954 GCA_000715115.1 Nicotiana otophora
CCTCTTATGAAATTGTGTCCATGATATATATATATATATATATATATATATATATATGTATGTATGTTTCATTGAAAGATTTTTCGTTAAAGAAATTATAACTCACACGTTTATTCGTGAGTCGAGTCAAGGACCCGTTAAAGCTTCTTATTCTAATGGGATCGGTCCGTTCACCTCGGCAGGATATGTACCAAACTCTCATAGGAGCGGGCCGTTCGCCTCGGCAGGTTAATAGATGCATTTATGGTTCGTGCCATTCTACCCTCGGCAGTGCACAAATTATGATGGGATCGGATCGTACGCCTCGGTATTTCTATAAAATATCCTCATGAAAACGTGCGTAACGTTTGGCTAGAAGCTAGTGTAACTGTGAGTTCTTCCTGATTTGAAGTATAACAACCCATTTTGGTAAGGCCCACTATATATTTATATATATGCTCCGGTTGAGAAGAAAATTTGCTAATTGAAAGCTTGAGCCTATTGTAAAGAGGAGAATTGTACCACGTATTTATACTTGTTTATTTTATTTATTTACTCTGCACCATATGTGTTCACCTCTTTACTGCACCTGATATTATTGGACCACTAGTGAGTGTCTATATCGACCCCTCGTCACTACTCCTCCGGGGTTAGGCTAGATACTTACTGGGTACACGTTGATTTACGTACTCATACTACATTTGCTGTACATTTTTGTGCAGGTACTTTTATGTCTGGTGGTCTTTTGGGCGCGGAGGAGCGGATGATGCAGGGACTTATCGTGAGCTGCATTTTATGTTACGATCCGCAGCCAGTAGAGTCTCTTTTAAAGTTATTTATATTCTCCTGTCTAATTTGTATTCCGGACTGATGCTGTATTTTATTTTACTTCCTAGTAAATGCCCATGCACTTGTGACACCAGATTTTGGGGATGATTATGGGTTGTTCCATATTGTTGTTGTAAAGATATTATTATTTACTCTGTAGAAATTTTATCTCTTACTGTTTAATTTAAGGAAATTTACAATTTCAAAAATACTAAAATGAGTAATTAAGTTAAACTTTTATTGTTGGCCTGGCTGACAGTGGTGTTAGGCGCCATCACGACCTTTAATGGATTTTGGGTCGTGACAGTCCCTAACTATCACTATACAAAACATATACAAAATAGACTGTCATTATACAAAAAATATACAAAATAGACATTTCGGGCTATTAAATATAATATGTTTGGGCCGAAAGGACATTTCGTGTCAATAGGAAAAAACATGGGCTATTAAAATTTTGAGGGGCTATAGAGGGTCATTTTCTCACAAGACTTAGAGCCTTATTTTGAGAAGTGTTTTTGCTCAAAAGCGCATTTTACAAAAGTAATTTTAAAAAATTACAGTTTGTATTTGGTCAGTTTATTTGAGAAGTACTTTAATAAGCAAATTAGGTTTGAACAATCTTTTCAAGTAGTATTTTTGAGTGTCAAAGTACAAAAAAAGACAGATATATTCAGTGTATAAGTAGTATATTATTTAAAAGAGAGATGAATTTAAATATGTATCATAAAAAATTCAATTAATTTTTCTTTTTATTTAATTAGAATATAAAATATAAAGTCAAAATATATATTAAATATTTTAATAAACATAATAGTTATCCAAATAAATAAAATTAGGTATCTGATATTACTTATTGTTTACATGATTATTTAAATATATCAAAATATAATCATTCAGTATAAATTAAAAATATGCTTCATTAATCCTATATAAAAGAAGACATATATCTATAGTGGAGATGCTATTTGAAAAAAGAATAGGAAAACAAGAATAAAAATACGATAGAAATAAAATAAATAAAAAGAAAGGGATGGTAGAAACATTAAAAGAAAAAGGGAAAATAAAATTATTGAAGGTTTGAAAAATATAAATTTATAATAAGGACACTTTTGTCTTAAAATAATTAATTTTTTGCTTTTGATTTTTTGAATAAGCTAGAATTTGTAGCTTTTTTCCAAAAACAGAAAAACTGTTTCTGCTGCTGCTCAAAAGCACTTCTCCATCTTGGCCTAACACATTAAATTTTTAAAAAATAAATTTTTCTAATCTAAAAAATACTTTAGGCCTCCGAGAAAGTCGGCCAAACAGGCTCTTAACAGATATAACAAAATCTTGTAATAATTACCTTCATCAAAAGCAAAAATGAGCTATTCCCTCACAATATTCTTTGAGAAATGTGCCGCATGTACTTATTGCTTCTGGGAGCTAGAGTGTTCTCTAAGATTGATTTGAGGTCTGGGTATCACCAGTTGAAGATTCGGGACTTGCATATTCTGAAGACGGTATTCAGGACCCGCTATGGTCACTATGAGTTTCTTGTGATGTCTTTTGGGCTGACCAATGCCCCACTGCCATACCCGACGTCGTGCCCAGTACCCCGGACCCGGACCACATAACATTTATTCAGACCATCGAAAATGACCTAAGGAATATTGGTCACCGCCATACCATGACCGTTTCTCTTTTTTGGCATTTTAGGGCCATAAAATGAGAATTCGGCCCGATTATAACCTCCTGAAATGCCCCTGCTCAGCACATTGATGGATTCTTGAACAATTCCAGCTCAATCTCGAACCCCGCCGTCCCTATTTGCGCTTGCCAGGGTATATTCAGACATGTAAAAGGAGTCCATCTTCTTCCAATCTAGAGTGGCAATTCGTCTTCCACGAGGACCTTCTTCTTTGAAATACCTCCGGATTGTAAGGATTTGTTGGTAGAAAGTTGAAGGTTTGAAAGGTTGATAGATTTGATCGGAGTTAACTTTGTTGGTATGGGTTCGGATTTTGGTTCCGGGAGTTGGAATAGGTCTGTTGTGTCTTTTGTGACTTGCATGCAAAATTAGTAAGTTGTGGCATATGGGCACTTGTGGTGCGAATTATGATTATGTTGTGATATTGATGCGGATGTGGCTATATAAGGATAGGGGTTAATGTGCATGCGGCAGCATAAGGTGAGATTATGTGCGTGTTGCTTCTAGAAAACCATGTGCATCCTCTGAAGCCAAACCACTGAAAGTATGAGGGTGATACTTCTTGAACCTCTCAAGTCTAAGCTGCTCCTCCTCAGATGTTGCTGCTCTAACTGCAGGCTGAACACCTATCTGACAGTAACATTTGCCACCTTTATTTCTTCAATAGCCACATGTATCACTCCGTATATTCAACAACAACCCGAAAAGACCTAATTGATCCTAGACTTGGCTAGCTGAGATTAGTAGAGATGTACACTATGGGCAAGCTTATGGTATGACCAGGGGATGCACATGAAATTCATTGCGAAAGTACAACCGACCCCCTGTACTCAATAAGCAATAGAACCAACTTTGGGCTAAATGCAGTGACGAGCTTAGAAGAGGGCAGTGAGAATCTAATATAATGACAACACAAGTATGATGGTGACAATAACAATAAGCATCTCAAAGACACACGAAAACTCTGACAAACTTATGCTATACATTGTTCCCAAACTAAATAATACTTCATTTTCTGTCTAACGTTATTCTTATTGCTGCCTTCGGAAGCTTTGCTCCCGGACAGGTTGACAGGGACAGTTCCAGGGTTAGCAGTCACAGCAACCGAGGGCTTGTTATACTTTTGGAGATCCGAGGAACCTTTCTAGATTTTGCCCCAGGTCACAGGGCAGCATGCCACAACAGAGTTCTTGTGTTGGATATCATGTCTATAGGGCTTTAACTAATTAACTAATCAACTGCTTTTGTTGTTTTTATTATGTTACCCGCCTAGATACAATGTCTATAGGAGTATACATGATGAATATGTGTTTAAACACCAACTATTAAGGACCTTTTCGAATGCTTGAGCCTCGACCCATTTGGAAAAATAATCGGTCATGAATAATATGAATTGAACTATACTAGGTGCCCATGGCAGAGGGCTGACCTACTCCCAATTCATACTCAACAATGAGTGGAAGAGGTCGTTGGAATATAGAAAATTGGTAGTATAACTGTAAGAAAAGGACTCCAAGGGACTGTAACAATCAAAGAAACTCCACCTCGAATCCTCACTGCCTGGGTACGCTATCTCCAACACCTGGATCTGCACAGAGCTCAACATGAAGGACTTCAAAATTGGCCATGACCTTGCGAGCGAAATCCAACATCGAGGAGTTTAATCATACCAATTTTATCCAATTCCGACCTCGATTCGACCTTCAAATCCTCAATTTTTACTTTAGGAAGTTTTTACTAATATCTCCCATTTCTCCACTTTAATTAACTAATTAAATGCTAATTAAACCTCTACGTAGAGTCTAACATGTCTCAAATAGTTCACAACAATGTTACAAATGCGAGAAATATCATAGCTTAAAGCTTAACAATCAAATCTAGGCACATCAATTGAAGGCTTGAATCCACATATGGCAAAGGATATGATGTAACGACCCTACCAGTTATTTTGAGTATTTTAGCCTCGATCGCCTAATTTATACTTCCTCTATGTTATATTGTGGTTACGTGACTTGTCGGGGTGCTTAGTGTCGGGTTCAGGAGAGTTTCGAAGTGATATGGGAAACATAGTCCCTAAGTTGGAAGGTTAAGTCGTACAAGTTGACCGTAGTTTGACTTGTGTGAAAATGGCTCCAGAGTGGAGTCTGATAGTTCCAATATCTCTGTAGGGTAATTTTGGTTTTAGGAGCGTGTACGGATGTTGATTTAGAGGTTTGTAGGTTATTTCGGCGTAAATTGGCGAAAGTTGGAAAGATGGAAGATTTTGGAAAGTTTGACCGGGAGTGGACTTTATTGATATCAGGGTCAAATTCCTATTTCGAAAGTTGGAATAGGTCCGTAATGTCGTTTATGACTTGTGTGCAAAATTTGGTATCAATCGGAGTTGTTTGGTTATGAATTGTCGTTGGTTTCGAAATTCAAGAGTTCATAATTGCTTAGGCTTGAACTTCGATTGCAATTCATAGAATTCGTATTGTTTTATGTTAATTTTTGCCTCGAGTAGGTTTGTTATGTGTTTTGGGACTAGTTGGTATATTCGGATGGGGTCCCGGGGGCCCCGGGTGTGAATCAGATTGAAATCGGATCATCTATGGACTTGCTGGATTGTTGAAGGTGCCCAGTTTCTGGTGTTTTCGCACATGCGGAGAGAATGGCCGCAGGTGCGGGCTCGGAAAAGTGAGTCACTTGTCGCAAAAGCAAAAATGTCCTAGCCCAGCTGGGATCGCAGGTGCGAGGTGTTGACCGTATCTGCATATCCGCAGGTGCGGTCGCAGATGCGGAGGAAGGCTATTTGGTCGATCATCGCAGAAGCGGAGAAGACTCCGCATGAGCGCACTCGTAAGTGCGAAGCTTGTTCGCAGAAGCGGAATTTTCCTGAGTAAGTGGAATCCGCACCTACGAGGGAAATTCTCAGGTGCGGAGCAGCAGATGCGGCAGCAAGGTCGCATGTGCGGTTTAACTAACAAAAAAGGGAATTTTCGAGGGTTTTGATTCATATTTCATTTTGGGATTTTGGGAGCTCGGTGGTAGATGAAATTTTGAGGCATATTCAAAGGAATTATTGGGGTAAGAATTCTTAACTCGATTTTGGTTAAATTATACTAATCTATCATTATTATTATCATGTAATTAAGGATTGGAGTTGAAACAATTGGGGGAAAGTGATAGGACTTCTTAGACTAAGTTTTTGGGTTTTGAAAGGCAAAATGAGGTCAGATTTGGATAGTCCTTGTATGGTTGGACTCGATATCGAATGGTTGTTCAGATTTTATAATTTTGGACGAGTTCCGAGACGTGGGCCCGGATTGACATTTTGGGTCGATTTTTCAATTCTTTTGCAAAGATCATAATTTCATTGTTTAAATTAGTTTTCTATAGTTATATTTATAGTATAAAATTATTTTGACTAGATTCGAGCCGTTCGGAGTTGCAAAATCGAGGGAAAGGCCTTCTAGTTGATTGATTTCGCGTGGTTAGAGGTAAGTGACTTGTCTAACATTGTGTGGGGGAAATTTCCCTTAGGATTTGGTATTATTGCGATAATCATGATATGTGAAAGCCATGTACGCAAGGTGACAAGTGCGCACATGGGCTAAATGTGAAATTTGCGATTTTTAGCTATGTAATTTCCTTTCATGCTTTAACTTGGTTACTTAAACATGTTGTAGTCATCATATTTAGTCCAATTTCACATGTCTACTTGCTTTATCTCTTATTTGCAAATTTCCCTACATGTTTAGTTGAATTACTTGTTTCCTTTTATTCCGTACTCATTATTTAACTGTGAATTCTTTACTTGAATTTGCGATTCTTGTAATATCTTGTTGTTGAGTTTGGTATTGAGTTGCAAAGGCCGTGGTTTCTATTGAGGCAAAGTGTAAGCTGTGAAATATCATTTTATTGAGTTACCCTCGGGTTATTATTGTGAGACTTTATGTACATTATGGTTGAGTCGTTGGCTCCTTATTGTGACATTCTGTTATTGTTGGCTTTTCTGGCAAGTTGTGATATTGGGCACTTGAGGTGCGAATTGTGATATTGATACGCATGAGGTGGTAAAAGTATGGGTGTTGAAATGCATGCGGTGAGATAAGGTGGGCTTGATATGCGTGGCTAGTAGGGGATCTACTAGAAGCCATGTGGTGTGATAAGGTTTGCTAAAACGCGGGGTGTTATTTCGGAAAAAATAATTTTCCAAACTAAATGTAAATTCTCCCGTGGTGATATAAGAAAAAATTGTGAGTTACTTCTATGATTTGGGACTACGAGGCGGTACCTCGGTAGTGGCCCTTGTTGATATTTCTCTATTTGCTGCAGTTGCCTTGGTTGTTTGTTTCCTTAACATGTAAATCCTTGTTTCCTACCGTGTTGTATTAACTATCTTGATTCTGTGTTATTAACTTTTCGTAAAATTCTTATTATTTCATTCTATTGTCATGATCATTATATTGTTTTATCCTTCGTCTTGTTTCATATTATCTCCAGTAGGGCCTTGACCTGACCTCATCACTATTCTACCGAGGTTAGACTTGGCACTTACTGGGTACCGATGTGGTGTACTCATATTACGCTTCTACACATTGTTTTGTGCAGATCACGGTACTTCCTATCAGTCCCGGCATTAGTGAGCTGAAGTTTCTTTGGAGACTTCAAGGTACACCTGTCCGCATCCGCAGGCCTTGGAGTCCCCTTTCACCCTGTTTTTCCTTATTTCATTACACTATTTTAGACGGTGATGTATAGGATTGTTCAGAATTGTTACTAGCGCTTGTGACTTATACTTCACCAAGTTTTGGGAGTTGTACATTTTGAGTTATAGATTTTATTTATGCAGTTATTAAAGTTTTGATCTTTTCACGTTGTTATTTTATTTTTTCCGCATGTTGATAGGCTTACCTAGTTTTAGAGACTAGGTGTCATCACGACTTCCTACAGAGGGAATTTGGAGTCATGACAAGTTGGTGTCAGAGCTCTAGGTTCATAGGTGTTATGAGTTACAAGCAAGTTTAGTAGAGTCTCGTGGATCGGTATGGAGACGTCTGTACTTATCTTCGGGAGGCTATGGAACTGTTAGGAAAAGTTTCACTTCTTTGATTCCTTATTGTGCGAAATTGTTGAGTTCGGGATTTTAAAGTTTTGTCTTTCTATTCTCTCACAGATGGTGAGGACACGCATAAGAGGATCAGATGAACAGACTCCCGTGCCCCCTGCTAGAGCTGCGAGAGGCCGGGACGGGGGTAGAGGCCGAAGTCGTCCATGTGGTGTAGCCAGAGCACCTGCACGAGTTTCTACAGAGGAGCCACCAGTAGCTCCAGCTGGAGACCAGGCACCTGAGATGCCTGTTACTGCCCCAACACTTCAAGAGACTCTCGCCCAGTTTCTGAGCATGTTCCGCACCTTAGCCCAGGCAGGGCTAATCCTACTTGCTCCTGCCACATCTCAGGCCGGGGGAGGAGCACCGACTCCCGCCGCCCGTACTCAGAGCAGCGGGTTCAGGTTGACCAGGTCCCAGAGGTCATACCAATGCAGCCGGTCGCCTCAGTTCAGCCTGAGGTTAGGGCAACAGCTTCTGAGGGGGAGTAGCTCAGGCTCGAAAGGTACAAGAAGTACCACCCTCCTACTTTCAGTGGCTTGGCTTCAGAATATGCCCAGGGTTTTCTTGAGGAGTGCCACTGTATCCTCCGTACTATGAGTATTGTGGAGTCTATTATGCACCGCCATTGTCTAATGCACTTCTTGCACGGGGTGCTTTTAGTGGTCAGTCCAGCCGATCAGGCCCGAGCCAGCCATAGTAGCCACGTCCTCTGATAGCTTGTTTTGAGTGTGGTGACACTCGTCATATGGTGTGGGATTGCCCCAAACTCAGGAGGGGTGCACTTCCACAGACTACTCAGGCTCCGTGTATTCCACTGGGTCCTCAGGCTTCTCAGTCCATGGTTACCGCACCAGCTGCCACTCCACCTGCACAACCAGCTAGAGGTGGAGGTCGGGTAGGTAGAGGTCGCCCTAGATGGGGAGGCCAGGCCAGATATTATGCTCTTCCTACTAGGACGGAGGCAGTTGGATCCGACTCAGTTATCGCAGTTCCGATCTGTCATAGAGATGCATCAGTCTTATTTGATCCAGGCTCCACTTATTCCTATGTGTCATCTTTGCTCCACATTTGGGTGTATCCCGTGATTCCTTGAGTTCTCCCATCTATATGTCCACATCTGTGGGAGATTCCCTTGTTGTTGACCATGTGTATCGGTCGTGTTTGGTTGTTCTTAGTGGTTTTGAGACCAGAGCCGATTTATTGTTGCTTAGTAAGGTAGATTTTGATATTATTTTGGGCATGGACTGGTTGTCGCCCTATCATGTTATTCTTGACTGTCACGCCAAGAACGTGATGCTGGCTATGCCAGGATTACCACGGTTAGAGTGGAGAGGTACTTTAGATTATGTTCCTAGTAGGGTTATCTCATTTCTAAAGGCTCAGCGGATAGTTGAGAAGGGGTGTGATGCGTATCTATCATATGTGAGAGATGTTAGTGTTGATACTCCTACCGTCGAGTCATTTCCGATAGTGAGGGATTATCCAGATGTATTCCCGGCGGATCTTCCGGGCATGCCGCCCGACAGGGATATCGACTTTGGTATTGATTTGTTACCAGGCACTCAGCCCATTTCTATTCCTCCCTATCGTATGGCCCCACCAGAGTTGAAGGAGTTATAGGAGCAGTTGTAGGAGTTGCTGGATAAGGGTTTCATTCAGCCTAGTGTATCACCTTGGGGTGCTCCGATCTTGTTTGTAAAGAAGAAGGATGGTTCTATGCGCATGTGCATTGATTATCGACAGTTGAACAAGGTTACAGTGAAGAACAAGTATCCATTGTCATGTATTGATGACCTATTTGATCAGCTACAGGGTTTCGAGGTGTTCTCTAAGATTGATTGCGTTCAGGCTATCATCAGTTGAAGATTCGGGAGTCATATATCCCCAAGACTGCCTTCAGGACTCGGTATGGTCATTACGAGTTCCTTATGATATCTTTTAGGCTGACCAACGCCCCAGCAACATTCATGCACTTGATGAACAGTGTCTTCTGACCCTATCTTGACTCATTCGTCATTGTGTTTATTGACGACATTCTGGTGAACTCCCGGAGCCGGGAGGATCATGAGCAGCACTTGAGGACCGTGCTCCAGACCTATAGAGAAAAGAAGTTATCTGCAAAATTTTCAAGTGTGAAATTTTGGCTAGATTGGGTGGCATTTTTGGGTAATGTAGTGTCGAGTGAGGGGATCAAGGTGGATCTGAAGATGATTGAAGCAGTGTAGAGTTGGCCCAGACCATCTTCAGCTACGGAGATCCGGAGTTTTCTTTGTTTGGCAGGATATTACCGTCGATTTGTAGAGGGTTTCTCGTCTATTGCAGAACCTATGACCAGATTGACCCAGAAGGGTGCTCCGTTCAGGTGGACGGAGCAGTGTGAGGAGAGCTTTCAAAAGCCCAAGACAACTTTGACTACAACCCCAGTATTGTTGTTGCCTTTGAGTTCAGGGTCTTATACTGTGTACTGTGATGCATCACGTATCGGTCTCAGTGCGGTGTTGATGTAGGACGGTATGGCGATTGACTATGCGTCTAGACAACTGAAGGTGCATGAGAAGAACTATCATTTCTAAGGGTTCTTATCGGGCAGATAATTATGCTTAATGGTTCGGCTTGACGTTTATCGGATTAAAAATGTAGTAATCCTCTAGCCATCCAATAAGACAACAGGCGGATTGGAATCGGATTTACAATTATCGGGCGGTTATCGGGCGTCTTATCGGCTAAACCAAATAAAAAAAATTTGAACAATCATTCAATCAATATCAAACAGTTTCAAATTAATGCCAAATTTTTAATACCATCTAAGATCTAACCAAATGGTATTTTTTAATTGAAGAGTCTTCAAGACTACTCATATTGTTATATACGTATTAACCAAATTTTTAATACTATCAAGACTACTCATACAGACATACACGTATTAATCATTGAGACTTTGATTTTTTGACTTCTCATTTTCAGTTCCAGAGAGAGATGAGACGGACGACTTCTCTGCCTCTGGTGGCTATAGACAATTGAAAATTAGAAAATAGAAATTAGGGATTTAGCCATTTAGGGTTTTAATAGTACTTTATATACATAGGGGTAAAAGTGTAAATATAAAAAATTTTAACGGGTTAACGGTTTACCCGATAAGAAAATTGAGTAATCCGCCCCCAAACCGTTAAGCCGTTAATTATAAAATCTTAATCTATTCATCATCCATTACCCCGATAATCCGATACCAATAAGCCAATAAGTTATCGGTTCGGTTCGGTTTTGAACAGCCTAAATCCTGTCCACGACCTTGAGTTAGCAACTATTGTTCATGCCTTGAAGATTTGGTGGAAATATTTGTATGGTTTCCCTTGTGAGATCTAACTGATCACCAAAGTCTACATCATCTGTTCAAATAGAAGGATCTTAACTTACGGCAGCGGAGGTGGTTAGAGTTCCTTAAGGACTATGATATCACCATTCTATATCATCCCGGGAAGGCCAATGTAGTAGACGATGCCTTGAGTCACAAGGCGGATAGCTTGGGCAGTTTAGCATATCTACCGGTAGCAGAGAGGCCACTAACCTTAGATGTTTAGGCCTTGGCCAACCAGTTTATTAGATTGGATATTTTTGAGTCGAGTCGAGTTTTGGCTTGTGTGGTTTCTCGGTCTTCTCTTTATGATCGTATCAGAAAGTGTCAGTATGACAACTCCTATCTGCTTGTCTTCAAGGACACGGTTCAGCACGGCGATGCCAAGGAGGTCACTATTAGGGATGACTGTGTGTTACGGATGGAGGGCATGCTATATGTGCCCAATGTAGATGGCTTGCTTGAGTTGATTCTACAGGAGGCTCACAGTTCGCGATACTTCATTCATCCAAGTGCCGCTAAGATGTATCAGGACTTGAGGCAGCACTATTGGTGGCGATGAATGAAGAAGGAGATAGTAGAATATGTAGCTCGGTACCTAAACTGTCAGCAAGTAAAGAATGAGCATCAGCGGCCTAGTGGATTGCTTTAGAGGTTAGAGATTCCAGAGTGTAAATGGGAGCAGATCACTATGAATTTTGTTGTTGGACTCCCAAGACTCGGAGGAAGTTCGATGCAGTATGGGTAATTGTGGATAGATTGACCAAGTCAGTTCATTTCATTTTAGTGGTGACTACTTATTCTTCAGAGCAACTGGCTCAGGTTTATATTCGCGAGATTGTCAGGCTTCATGGCGTGCAGGTATATATCATCTCTGACCGGGGTACGCAATTTACATCATGGTTCTGGAGAGCCATTCAGCATGAATTCGGCACGCGAGTGGAGTTAAGTACAACCTTTCATCCTCAGACGGAGGGACAGTCCAAACGCACTATTCAGATATTGGAGGATATGCTTCATGCGTGTGTGATGGAGTTTAGGGGTTCTTGGGATCAGTTATTGCCGCTTGTGGAGTTTGCCTACAATGACAATTACCAGTCGAGCATTCACATGGCCCTGTATGAGCCTTTGTATGGTTGATGGTGCCGGTCTCCAGTGGGTTGGTTCGAGCCGAGTGAGTCTAGGCTATTGGGTACAGACTTAGTTCAGGATGCTTTGGAAAAGGTTAAATTGATTCAAGATTTAATTCGTACAGCCCAATCCAGATAGAAGAGTTATGCAGATCGGTAGGTTCGCGACGTTGCATTCATGTTTAGGGAGCGGGTCTTGCTCCGGATTTCGCCCATGAAGGGTGTTATAAGGTTTGGAAAGAAGGGCAAGTTGAGCCCTAGGTATATCAGGCCTTTTGAGATTCTTGCGAGGATTGGAGAGGTGGCCTACAGGCTTGCACTGCCACTTAGTCTAGCTGCAGTTCATCCAGTATTCCATGTTTTTATGCTCCGGAAGTATCACGGTGATCCATCTCATGTGTTAGACTTCAGCTTAGTCCCGTTGGACAAGGATCTGTCTTATGTTGAGGAGCCGGTGGCCATTTTGGACAGGCAGGTTCGATAGTTGAGGTTGAAGAACATTGCTTCAGTGGAGGGGTCAGCCAGTCTAGGAGGCGACTTGGGAGACCGAGCAAGATATGTATAGCTGTTATCCTCATCTTTTCACCACTTCAGGTATGTCTCTATACTCGTTCGAGGACGAACATTTGTTTTAAGAAGTGGAGGATATAACGACCCAGCCAGTCATTTTGAGTAATTTAGCCCCGATCTCCTAATTTATGCTCTCTCTCTATGTTATATTGCGGTTACGTGACTTGTCGGGGTGCTTGGTGTCGGGTTCGGGAGAGTTTCGAAGTGATATGGGACACATGGGAAGGTTAAGTTATACGAGTTGACCTAGTTTGACTTGTGTGAATATGACTCCGGAATGGAGTTTGACGGTTCCAATAGCTCCGTAGGGTGATTTTGGTCTTAGGAGCGTGTCCGGATGTTGATTTGGAGGTCCGTAGGTCATTTCGGCGTAAATTGGTGAAAGTTGGAAAGTTGGAATATTTTGAAAAGTTTGACCGGGAGTGAACTTTATTGATATCAGGGTCGGATTCTGATTCCGGAAGTTGGAATAGTTCCTTAATGTCGTTTATGAGTTGTATGCAACATTTAGTATCAATCGGAGTTGTTTTGGTATGAATTGTCGTTGGTTTCGAAATTCAAAAGTTCATAATTGCTTAGGCTTGAATTTTGGTTGCAATTCGTAGAATTTGTGTTGTTTGATGTTATTTTTGGCCTCGAGTAGGTCTGTTATGTGTTTTGAGACTAGTTGGTATATTCAGATGGGGTCTCGGAGTCCCCGGGTGTGAATTGGATTGAAATCGGATCATCTGTGGACTTGTTGGATTACTGAAGTTGCCCAGCTTCTGGTGTTTTCGCACCTGCAGAGGGAATGGCCGCAGGTGCTGGCTCGCAAAAGCGAGCCACTGGTCGCAGAAGCAAAAATGTCCTAGCACAGCTGGGATCGCAGGTGTGAGGTGTTGACCGCATCTGCGTATCCGTAGGTGCGGAGAATGGTCGTATATGCAGAGGAAGGTTATTTTGTCGATCATCGTAGAAGTAGAGAAGACTCCGCATGAGCGCACTAGCAGATGCGAATATTGTCTGCAGAAGCAGAACTTGCCTGAGTAAGTGGAATCCGCACCTGCGATGGAAATTCCGCAGGTGCGGAGCCGCAGATGCGGCAGCAAGGTCGTAGGTGCGGTTTAACTGGTAGAAAAGGGAATTTGCTGGGGGTTTGATTCATATTTCATTTTCGAATTTTAGGAGCTCGGTGGGAGATGAAATTTCGAGGGATTTTCAGAGAAATTATTGGGGTAAGAATTCTTAACTCGATCTTGGTTAAATTACACTAATTTATCATTGTTATTATCATGTAATTAAGGATTAGAGTTGAAAAAATTGGGAAAAAGTGGTAGAACTTCTTAGACTACGTTTTTGGGTTTTAAAAGGCAAAATGAGGTCCGATTTGGATAATCCTTTTATGGTTGGACTCGATATCAAATGGTTCTTCCGATTTTATAATTTTGGACGGGTTCTGAGATGCGGGTCTAGGTTGACTTTTTGGGCCAATTTTTTAATTCCTTTGCAAAGATCGTAATTTCATTGTTTAATTTAGTTTTTTATAGTTATATTTATAGTATGAAATTAATTTGGCTAGATTCGAGCCGTTCGAAATTGGAAAATCGAGGGAATGACCTTCTAGTTGATTGATTTAGCTTGATTTGAGGTAAGTGACTTGTCTAACCTTGTTGGAGGAGGGGGTAAATTCCCCTTAGGATTTGGTATTGTCTAACCGAGTGCGCACACGGGCTAAATGTGAAATTTTCGATTTTTAGCTATGTAGTTTCCTTTCATGCTTTAATTGGGTTACTTAAACATGTTGTAGTCATCATATTTAGTCTAATTTCACCTCTCTACTTGCTTTATCTCTTATTTGCAAATTGTCCTACATGCAAGGGTGGATCTACCTTATGATGTAGGGGTACCACGACACCCGCTCGCTTCGCTAAAATTCTTAGTATGTATATAATATCTCTGTGAAAAAACGTATAAATGGATAAAGTGGCACCCAGAAGTCACAAAGTGGAAGTGGGTGCCATTGGTTTAGCCTTCCCTTTGAAGGCTTTTCTTGGCCTCATGAATACAAGTTCTATTCCCTGTTGGAGCAGTTCCTTTGATTTTTCTTTTTTTCAACTTATTAATATTTCCTTTATTTTCAGTTGAGCCCTAGGGCCTCACCTCTTTTCCTTTTTTTTCGATTCTTTCCCTCCTTTTATTACTTGCTAAGTCTCTCTTCTTCATTTTTTTAACTTTCAGTCCTCATTTTGTTTCTATCATTATATCTTACTTTATGAATAATTATTTTCTATAGGTAATTTAAATTGATTTTAATTAGCATGTAACTTCTTTGTTTTTAATGAAAATATATTAATTTATTTATTAGAATATAATTTGAGCAATATTTTTTATTGGGTTTTGAAAAAAAAATTAAATGGCTTGATTGATAGTCGTTTTGAGTCGAATATCATAGGTTGAATGTTGAAGGTTTTTCTTTGAAAATAATTGTCATATATTTCAACAATTAAGATGGAAAAATAAACAAAGAACAATACAAGTAAATTAATCTAGTCAGACAAAGAATATATAGTGTAGTTAAGGTACTCTTTAAGCAAATATTTATATTTGAGGCGCTTTTTCATGAAATGTTATTTTTCTTTTGCATTTTTATTTAGAATGTGTTTAAATTAAGCGTTAAAAATTTGAACTAAAATTGAACTTATTTGCTTTGTGAATGAAGGCCTATTCAAATTAACCAAAAACTAACTGAACCGACCCATTATTCCTAATCTTTCTTTGTAGCTACTGACATGTATATTGTATGTATAACATGGTGGCACCCGCAACCTTCGAATCCTCGATCCACCTCTGCCTACATGTTTAGTTAAATTGCTTGTTCCCTTTTATTCCTTACTCATTTTTTAACTGTGAATTCTTTACTTGAAATTGCTATTATTGGAATATCTTGTTGTTGAGTTTGGTATTAAGTTGCAAAAGCCGTGATTTTTATTGAGGCAAAGTGTAAGTTGTGAAATATCATTTTATTGAGCTACTCTTCGGTTGTTATTGTGAGACCTTGTGTACATTGTGGTTGAGCCGTGGGCTTTTTATTGTGACATTCTGTTATTGTTGGGTTTTCTAGCAAGTTATGATATTGGGTACATGAGGTGCGAATTATGATACGTTGTGATATTGATACGCATGCGGTAGTATAAGGTCTAGTTGTTGAAACGCATGCGGTGAGATAAGGTGGGCTTGATACGTGTGGCTAGTAGGGGAACTACAAGAAGCCATGTGGTGTGATAAGGTGGGCTAAAACGCGGGGTGGTATTTTGAAAAAAATAATTTTTAAAACTAAATGTAAAGGCTCTTGCAGTGATATAAGGAAAGATTGTGAGTTACTTCTATAATTTGAGACTACGAGGCGGTATCTCGGTAGTGGCCCTTGTTGATCTTTCTCTATTTGCTGCAGTTGTCTTGGTTGGTTGTTTCCTTAACATGTAAATCTTTGCTTCCTTCCGTGTTGTATTAACTGTCTTGATTCTGTGTCGTTAACTTTCTATAAATTTCTTATTGTTACATTCTATTGTCATGATCATTATATTGTTATATCCTTCGTCTTGTTTCATATTATATCCAGTAGGGCCTTGACCTGACCTCGTCACTACTTAACTAAGGTTAGGCTTGGCACTTACTGGGTATCATTGTGGTGTACTCATACTACACTTCTGCATATCTTTTTGTGCAGATCCAGGTACTTCCTATCAGTCTCGGCATTAGTGAGCTGAGGTTGTTTTGGAGACTTCAAGGTACAACTGCCCGCGCCTGCAGGCTCGGAGTTCCCTTCTACCCTATTTTTCCTTATTTTATTACACTATCTTAGACAGTGATGTATAGGATTGTTCAGAATATTTCCTAGCGCTTGTGACTTATACTTCATCAGGTTTTGGGAGTTGTACATTTTGAGTTACAAATTTTATTTATGTAGTTGTTGAAGTTTTGAGTTTTTTAAGTTGTTATTTCAATTTTTCCGCATGTTGATAGGCTCACCTAGTTTTAGAGACTAGGTGCCGTCACAACTTCCTACGGAGAAAATTTGGGGTCGTGATATATGATTTCATATAAGCATGACAAGACTTACCTTCAGATAGTTAATATTGCTACGTGCAAGGAGGCTTTTGATAAAATTGTTAGGGAAGCTAGAGAGAATAACAAGAAGGCTTGAAGGAAGTGTGCTGACTTTTTCAATCGATCCACAAATTTTATCTTCCATTTGCTTTCCATTTTTTGAGGTATGGCCAATTATGCTTATTTATTCCATGAATTTCTGTGATTCGCTCTTGGCTATTAAATGAATCTTTTGCTTTTAGCCTGTTTGGCCAAGTTTTTCAAATCCTAGAATCACTTTTTTTTTTTCAAAAAAGTGCTTTTTTCAAAGTTGAAATGTTTGGCCAAGGTTTTGGAAGAAAAAAAAGTGTTTTTTAGGAGAAGTTGAAGCAGTTTTGGAGAAGCAGAAAAAAATAGCTTCTCTCTAAAAGTACTTTTTTCAAAAGCACTTTTGAAAAAATATACTTAGAAGCAATTTTTAAAAGTTTGGCCAAACACCAATTGTTGCTCAGAAGTACTTTTTAAATTGGCAAAATACATAAGTTACCCCCTAAATAATGGACCAAATCCATGTTACACGTTTTTTGAGAACGAAGATAACTTTACACACTCAACCTTTCTAAAATGTGCCTAATACATACCACTTTTGTTGATCAGTTTTTTAAAATATGTGTAATATCACGCACTAATAAAATCTTGACACGTGTCATTATTTTTTAATTAAAAATAATAATTAAAATTACAACTATACCCATCATCTTTTCCATCTAAACCACCATGGCTGCTGTCTTCTTCTTCTCTTCATCATCAACCACCATAGCCTCTTTTTCTACCTTTCACTTAAACATAAAGCCACCATTAACTAACAAAAATTACCAGCAAATAAATCCAAAAGTCCATCTTTTTCACATAAATGGAATCAAAAAATTTGAACCCAGATCCGCCTTATTTTTCATTTATCTTCGGTAAGAGTCCAATCACCATTAACTGTCATCACCTTATTTTAATTTCTTATTTGTGCCATTCCGACTTCCACAACTGAAGCAACGAGGTTGTAATAATAAGGAGAAAAGTATATTTCCTAGAGAAGAAGATTAAGACATTCACCCATTAATAAAATTAAAGAATGTGCTTATGTACAAAAGCTTGAGCTAAGCTTTAATGGTTGGAAAAAATTTCGAAAATTCACCCTTCCGAAAATTTTGATTTCATCACACCAAAAACTCAAGCTAATCTTCTCTGTAAAAAATATAATCTTTTATGCAAAATCTGGAGCCAAGCTTTAATAGTTTGGGGGAGCTAACAAAAGCTTTAATATCTTAATCTAATCACAATTTCTCGGACAAAAGATATGCAAAAAGCAAAACACTAATCAACGAGAAGAGATATGAAAAATCATGGTGAGTTTATTTGAGAAGGAAATTGGGTAGTGGAGAAAAGTGGGTCTAAGTGTTAAGGACCAGTCATGGCAGATTTGTGAATTTTTTAAACAATGAATAAGATTACTCAATTTTAAAATTTTAAAAAACTAAAAAACAAAAATGACATATACACAAAAATTATCTTGTTCACGCGCTTCACTTGTTGGAAAAAATACGTACTAGCCACGTGGGAAAAATGGTGTGTATTAGACACACTCTAAAAGGGTTGAGTGTGTAAGGTGATTTTCGTCTGCAAAAAGTGTGTAACAGGAATTTGATGCATAATTTAGGGGATAACTTATGTATTTTGCCTTTTAAATTAATTAGACAAACACAAACTGCTTATCACCAAAAGTACTTTTGAGAAAAGCACTTTTGAGAAAAAATATTTCTCAAAATACGATGATTTTTGCAGCTTGGCCAAATATGCTATTTGTTAGTCCCTTTTTTTAAGTTTTCTTGCCTATCGTCCTCTTCAGTAGCCTCGGAAATATTCCAACATTAAGCTCGCTCTGTCTTCCTTATTATGAGATGAGAAATTCTCCACACGCCCTTTCCGGAACCTTTTGCATATGTGACAGATGACTTTCACGCTCTAGATTAGGGGTGTCAAACGGGCGGTCAGATCGGATAAAAAACGAGTTAACCGACGGATAATATGGATTATGTGTAACCATATTATCCATGACTTCTTGAATATGATCACTTTTGGAGAATTCCTAGTCTCCCAACTTGAGGACCCCCAATTTGAGGTTTTACAAATATAAAAGTTAAACCCATTAACTATCTATTGGTTATCCATGTTCTAAGTGGATAATATGGTTCTTATCCATATTTGATCCATTTTTAAAAAGCTCATTATCCAATCAAGTTTTTAATGGATAATATGGATGGATAATTTTTTCTTTTAACCATTTTGTCACCACTACTTTGGATGCTATAGTTATCTTTACTCCGAAGTACCAAACGTCAAGGACCTTGTTCTAAAGTATATTACTCGGTACGTTTTTTATGCTTCAGAACGATACAATACTACAAAAAGATTTCAAAATGTGTTTATATAGCTTAAGGTTTTACTAGTTCTCTTCGAAATACTATGAACCTTTTTGCCGGTATGGCAACTTTAGGTACGTAACAATTGTTTTATGACTTTCATTTAGGTCCGACAGACATAACTCGCGGAATTGGAGTCTATTTGACCCTTTATTTGAATTTTAACTTTTTACAACGGATACATTAGAAAATAATTTAACTCAAATTGATCATCGCTTCTTTCAGTAGGAAAAAAAGTAGAGAACACAACAAAGACTGTAATGCCATAAGTGCTAAAATGGAATTGCTTACGAGAGGAGGTTAAAAGTCTGAAACACAAGATAACTTATGAAACTACTGATTTATGCAACTCTAGTAAGCTTCCTACCCAGAAAGGATTTCCAATCAGATAACCTAATTGGAGCTCATCATCAGATACGTGCACGGGTAAAATTGCATAGCTTGCTGCAAGTATTATAATATAAGTGCTCGTATAGTCATTCTCAAAGATGCTATTTAGAGATTAGTCGGTACTTATTTTATCCTGAAATTTTAAACAAAAAGTCTTAACTTCAGGACAACTTAAAACATTTTTATCCTGAAAAACTGAAATTCATGATGCATTGGCTAATTCCTAAATAGTAATCCTTTAGAGTGGCTACCCGATATCATTTCTACCAAGTTCAAGGGACTGTTGATGTATTCTGCCTTTGAAAAGATTGGCGTACCATGCACAACTAATGGGCCTTCTTTTTTCCCTTTGCTATATGAAATCCATATGTACAAACTTCACAAACAAATTCGTCTCCTAGTATGACTGTATGACTGGATTAGTTTATTAGAGTAAATTATTTTAATCTGCTCAATGCGATAAACTCATAAAAAAGGATGGTTACTTCTTTGCGTTTATATTTAGTAGTAGTTGTTTTCAAGGGCTCAGAGCATTCAGACCTCACATAGCTACGGCTACACTTGAACTACAAAAGCTGCTTCATTATTGGGCTAAGCTGCATTTGTGGTTAGACATGTAACATGTTCCATTAGAATCTGACTATTACCCCCACCCCAACCAAGTTCAATCCAAAACTCTGGACCGCAGGACAGTTCATTTTCTTATTTCATAAACACATCGATTTTCATACTTAGAAACTTTACTCTTTGGCCGTTGGTGTTGAAACTGAAAGAGAACGATAAGATCAGGTAAGCTGATTAATCCAACATCTTTGCAACTACGGTAATACCAATCGAAGATTTTGCATTTCCATCTTGATCTGAGACAAGCAGCTTTTTGCTTGAGGTATTAGAGTCCATCAAAGCCGACTTCCAAGCTACCTTCGGCCTTCCTACCTTGACAAAAATTTCAAGCAGCATACCACTACATTTTTCTACTATTTACTTCTCCGTCTTTTTACCTAGCCAATGCCTCCTTGCAAGAGGAGAGATATATGAAGTGTTTGAGAATATTCCATGGTTACAACAACATCCAAATCCTTTTATCAATTACCGGTACCAAACAATAGGTGTTGATGTGTTCTGAGGCAGCTGAGTAGTCATACAATGCTGTTTTTGCCATGGATGCAAACCTTCATTTAAACTAACTGCACCAGCCTCGACTGTAGTTCTTAGCTCAGCATTTACACTGCTATCTTCAACATCCATCATTACTCCCTCCATCTCTTCAGCATCCATCATATCTGAAATGTCAGCTTGACCATGGACTTCAGCTCCTCGTGCAGAAGGAAACTGAGACGGAACCCAGGGAACAACTGCTAGACACTCTTTCGTAAAACCAGAGTCCTCCTCTGGCGTTGCTTCATTGTCTGCTGGTCTAAATGCATTTGTTTGGTTTCCCCATAAGGCTTGACCTGCACAACAAACAGAACTGGTAACTGAGTTTTGAAACTTCAAATGCCAATTCAAAGAGTTCAACAGAATTTATTTTTCCAGCCAAATAACCCTAACTTGGAAAGAATAAAGAACTTAGAAGATCATAAGAATAATACAAACTAGAGCAAAGCTACTCCTTTGGCTTTTAAAAAAAGTTTCCCACATAGGTACTAAACTGAAAACCCTAACGCCTAATGAAAACCAAGGAATAGACAACGAGAACCAACTTATCTGGCTCCGCCTGTGGATCCAGTTAGACTTCTACTCAAAAAGTTCCCACTCAGATTCTAACTTTAAGCAATATCGCCATCACATTCAATTTCACTAAAAAGAGAAACCAACAATTGAATCCATAGAAGCCAAGACAATTAGTTCTTTCAAATGTGTTATCAGCACTTCTCATCAGGCCCGTTACCGTCAATCCTTTCCTTCAAAACAATTCGATAAATATAGGATTTTGAATGTTTGTTAGCTCAGCTTCACAATTAGTCATTAAGTAAATAAGCTACAAAAAGAATAGTGATTCCTAACTTCTTTTGACAATAAATTAGTCAAATACGAAGAAACTGAGCTACTTGACCTCCACTTGCATTGACAAAAGTTATGTTTGGATTTAGGAAGTGTCTAAAGTTTGCCTTGAACATACCAAGATGGCTTAAATATTTATTAACTCCAACCAGCTCATCTTAAATTGATGTATAACCATACGAGTATTTACACCAAACAACCTTAATAAGATTGATCCATCAGCAGAACTGATAGATCGAAAGCTGAGTTTTCTCTCTCATAACCTTTCTTCCAATATTGGACAGAGCTTCACTATTACTTTCTGAGCTGTGGGACGTAACAAATTTTCATAACAAGAAACACACTAAAGAAAACTTCCGCCACCACCAATTTGATACTACATCCTGTTGACCTCAAGCTGATTTAAACAATATTATCAAAATCTAATTAAACCTAATAACTACAGCTCCGTCTTCATTTTTAGCATTTGATGTTTCGACATAACTGCCAAATATCCTCATGGATGAACTAATCGATGAACTAAATCAACAACTAAGAGAACAGGGATCGGATACTTACTTTTGAACCCGTTCATAAACTGGGGATCCACTTTAACAGAGAAATTAGAAGGGGGATGCACAAGATGTGTGTTCATGGGCTTGAAAAGAACAAGAGCCCTCTCTTCATTCTCGGGCACACTTGGAAGTTCTTCAATTACTACACCCCTATTTCCCCCATTGTTTCCAAAGCTTGGATCAGTAGCTGGTTGGGCAAAAGCTATAGGAATCTCTGGTTCTTCAACCTCTTCTATTATGGGAGGCAACTCTGCATCCTAAACATAGAGTAAATAACGAAAATTGTTACCGAGAACTCTTCACAAACAAACTAAAGGTGATGAAAGCAATTTTAATACATTTTTTGAGTTGTGCATAGTTCAGTCAACAAACGGGAATATAAATTAAGTTAAAACAACTAGACTATGCCTCAATCCCAAACTAGTTGATGTCAGCTATTGGAATCGTCTGTATCCATTCTGGTCCAAAGTTGAAACAACAATAACAACAACCACGATTGTTTCAGCAACAACTAACATCAATCCCACATGGCCAAAGGCAGATTCAGGATTTGAGCTTTATGGGTTCGGGATACTAGAACAACAAGCTCAAGTGACAATATGTGTACGTACTTAGTGGATTTCTTAACATATACACGGGGTCTGATCTGAGCCAAAGCTACGAATCCATATTTTACACTCTGCATCCGCCCCTGCAAACGACTATTAGAATCCTCTATGTGCATTCTACTCTATTTTTGAGTTCATTTCATTCTAATACTCAATAAACTAAGTTGAACACTGCATAAGTAAAACAAAAATTACAAAAACCAGCATATCGATCACTACTTCAACAGAATTTCATATACTTACAGAAAAAAAAGCAGGAGAAATTTAATAAATAAAACAAATAAAAGAGTATCCAAGTCGTAGAGGTTTACCAGTCGACGAATTTTTCTAGCGGGAGAGGAAAGGGAGAAATCGGAAAATTCGTCATAGACGTCATCCAAATCCTTCCTCTTCATCTTCAATGAATAATACGTCTCCATGTTTCTCTTTTAACAACAGCGTCCAAAACAAACCCTAAAATCTCCAAACTCAATTTCTACAAAATTTGTGTTCCCTCTCAATCGATCAAAGCGCCAACGAGAATGTTATGCTTCACTCGGAGTAGAGAATTGGATAATACGAATTGAAGTGAAGGAAGTGTGAATGTGGGGATTCAATTATAGGGAGAGTGATGGAAGCTTGTGGGTTTTTCTCTAGATTTCTCCAGAACATTGGTATACAGAGCGGAAAAAGAGAGAAAAAGAAATGTGGGGCCCGGTTTTATTCGGGTCTGGGCCCCGGAGCAGAACTGAGATAATCCTTCAAATTATGCATTACTTTCGAAATATCTTCGTAAGCATAGTTTTTCAAATTGTTTATATGCCCAATTCCATTATATAAAAGAAGGAAAAAAAGGAACTTGACTAACACATTTTCTTTTAGGGGAAAGATACTGTTAGTTGAATCCAAGCCATCAACCAATGAAAATTTATTATATTTTAAATGGTAAATTAGGATACGAATACGCATTAAGTAACTATAATAATTATGTGATGATCTTATGTTAAAAACATAACTTATGCATTTATTTGTTTGGTGCACGAACCATACGCATGGTACCTTAAAGTATATATATTTCTTTTTCATCTTTTTGGACTCAACTTAGTTGGTAACAAAATTGGGGTGAATGATACAGTTACCCACAAAAATAAAAATATTTATTCTTATCTACCCATTTGTTTTTATACCCATCAAACTAATTACATTTCTTACCCATAGTAATTTTTGTGGGGAATTTTCTCTTTTTTCTCCAATTCTTTTTTATTTTTATGCTTTTATTCTTTTTTCCTTTTTTCGTTCTTTTCTCCTTTTCTTTTTTCTCGTTTTTCTTCTTATTTTTTTCTTTTTTGTCTTTTTCTATTAATTTATTTTTGCCCAAATCGTATTATTGTTATTTTTATCATAACTTATTTCACACTCAATTTTGACTCCTCCTTTATTTTTTTCCTTTTTATTTTTTTCTTTATTTTTTATTCCTTTTCTAATTCCATTTAACTCTTTTTTTTTTAATTTCTTGTTCCTTTTCTAATTTTATTTAACTTCTTTTTGTTTATATTCTTTTTCTCTTCATAATCTAATTTCATGTAGTGTTTTCACTATTTTTTTTTTATTATTCTTGTTTTTATACAATAAGAAAAAATAACTGATATTGTAAATATTTGTTCACCCTTTTTTAAAAATATAACTAGTATAATATACCTTTTGTCTTTTTTCTCATTTTCTAATTCAATTATTAAACTGAAATAATATTAGTTGTCACTTGATCTAATTCACTGAATATCAAACTGACTGTTGTTGAGCACCATAAATTATATAATCAGATTATATGAATCAACACGTGATTGTCATGCAAACCTTGATCTCCTTCCCTACAAATATCAGTACACTCTCTATCATTAGCAGTAACACAGCCAGTTATGGAGCAAGAAAACATAATCTACGACCACCAAATCTCTATATATACTAGTTAGAATAGAAATGATAATAAAATATTGGAAAATGCAATAAAAGTATAAGTAGCAAAAAAGACTTGTAGTACCATACAATACCAATATGGTATACATGTATACCAACAGAGTATATGATTGCTCTAGAATATTGCTACAACTATCTGCGACTATACTACTGTACCAAAACATTAAAGGATGCAATAAAAGTATGAGAAAATTACATGCTCGCATTGCAAGCCAAATATTTACATGGGGTCGTTCCAACAATTGCCTCTAACTATAAAAATAATTTACATAATATACATAATCTATGTCTATCGGCACAAAAAAAATCCAGCACTGCAAATCATGTTCGTATAAATAATTTCAGAATAGAATTCACTTAAAATGCAGCTAAAACAACCAAACAATGTTTAAACTACCATATGATACCAATATGGCATATAACTATACCAACATGGTATACAAATTTACTTATTAATTCCCGGCAACTATATGACTATACTACTATTACATAACACACATGCATAAAGAAAAAAATAAAAAATAGTGTACCACATATTAATATAATAAAGTATTTCAAGATATTGTACTGTATTATTATTATTAATAGAAAACCAAATAGTGTACCAATTAAATGCAGTTAATGCAACCAAAAAATGATTTAACTAGCATATGATACCAATATAATATATAGCTATACTAATAGGGTATATAGTTATACGGGGTCGTTCCAACAACTGCATATAACTATAAAACTATTACATAATATACAAAATCTATGTCCATAGGTATAGAAAAATCCAACACAGCAAAACATGATCATATAAATCATTTCAGAATAGAATTCACTTAAAAATGCAGCTAAAACAACCAAACCAATGTTCAAACTACCATATGATGCCAATATGGCATATAACTATAACAACATGGTATATAGTTTTACTTGCTAATTTCCGGCAACTATATGACTATACTACTATTACATAACACACATGCATAAAGAGAAAAATAAAATAATAGTGTACCACATATTAATATAATTAATATAATAAAGTATTTTAAGATATTGTACTATATTACTATTATTAAAAGAAAATTAAATAGTATACCAATTAAATGCAGCTAATACAACCAAAAAATGATTCAACTAGCATATGATACCAATATAGTATATAGCTATACTAATAGGGTATATAGTTGTACGGGGTCGTTCCAACAATTGCATATAACTATAAAAACTATTACTACACAAAATCTATGTCCATATGTACAAAAAAATCCAACAAAGCAAAACATAATTATATAAATTATTTCAAAATATAATTCACTTAAAAACGCAGTTAAAACAACCAAAATAATGTTCAAACTACCATATGATACCAATATGGCATATAACTATACCAACATGGTATACAATTTTACTTGTTAATTCCCGGCAACTATATGGCTATACTACTATTACATAACACACATGCATAAAGAGAAAAATAAAAAATAGTATACCACATATTAATATAGTAAAGTATTTCAAGATATTGTACTATATTACTATTATTAATAGAAAATCAAATAGTGTACCAATTAAATGCAGCTAATGAAACCAAAAAATGATTCAACTAGCATATGAT
>AWOL01S0020351.1:4609-20313 GCA_000715115.1 Nicotiana otophora
GTCTCTTTGCGGCAGCCTCAGTCACGAAATTATGAGTTGCTCCAGTATCCACCATTGCACGAGCAGGCTTGTTGTTAATGATAAGATCCACATACTGATTTCCATTCTCGGTAGGTTGGATAGCTTGCTTTGTGACGACACCACATAATCCGATCATACCCAACTGTGCGATTCCTGAACTCTCTGCTTGCGGCTGCTCCTTCCGTTCACGGACCATGGCGTTGAGGCTCTTTAGGTCGGGATAATTCCTGAAGCTGTGCGGCCCTCCGTATATGTAACATCCCTTCTTCTCGGTCTGTGCCTTCTTCGGTGTAGCCCTAACGGCCACTCGACATTTTGGAATCTTGAGTCTTGTAGTATTGTTGTTGTATCTCCTTGCCTTTGCCACGGTCTCCCCCACCTTTGACATTGTTAAACTTTGTTTCTTTTCCTTTGCCTTTGTCGTGCTTGTCATGCCTGAAATCCATCAATGATTCGACCTCCACTGTGGCTTGGTCTATATCTCCGACTTGTCGGCACTGTAACTCCTGCTTATCCCAATTTTGTAACCCGTCCATGAAGTGGAACAACAAGTGATCATTGGTCAGGTTGGGGATTTGAAGCATAAGGGTAGTGAAATCCTTGACATAGACACGTATGCTCCCTATTTGTTTCAACTCCCTAAGCTTGCGCCTTGCATCGTACAATACATTGTTTTGAAAGAACTATCTCTTGAACTGATCCCACGTGCTAATAGTACATAGACCTTTATCCACGTCGGCCATCTTCCTTCTCTACCATAGCATGGAAGTCTCTGAGAGGTACAGCACTGCAGTGTTGATCATGGCCTCAACGTCCCTCACTTTTCGTGCTTGAAGTAGTTCTCCAAGTGCCAAAGAAAGTTTTCCACTTCTTGTGCATCACGAACACCTTTGAACACCGGGGGTTTGGGAGCCTCGATCTTGGCCTCCCTCGCCACCACAATATTTTTGGCTGCATCGGTCACGCCATCACTAACATGCTCCTTGAGTGACTCTATCTTTGCCTTCATAGCATCGATAATACTCAAAGCCTCCATGGGTCTGTACTCTAAGGCAGTGATGGTTTGCCTTAGTTCTATCTCGGTCTGTGTACGTCCCTCTAAGTTATTTCGGATACTCTCAATCTCTTCAAGAGTGTGCCCCTCAAGAACGCTAAGGGTGCCTTCTACCTTCCCTAAGCTTTGGCCAAAAATCTCCACAGCGTCCATCCCCGAGTTCATCTTCATCACCCACTCTTTACCGAGCGAGACATCCTCGGGTAGGACCTCCACTTCATCCTCGCTCGCCTCAGTGGCAGATGGTTCTTGGGATGTAAGACCTTCGTTTGACACAACCTCGGGTGACACCTCCTGGATCTTGTTGGTGGCATTCCTCTTTTTGTTACGGCCGCTCTTACTAGTAGCATCCTAGATGACGTTGGCTTGGGTGTTGGAAGCGTTAATCTCTCCGTCGTTCGCCATTCCCTTAGTTGCAACCTTTGCTCTGATACCACATTGTCATGTCCTTAGTAGTTAACTAAGTGCACATGCGACACTTGACAACTCTCTCACGATCTTGCACAACTTGCTCATTGTCATGACCCCGAATTCTCACCGTCGGGACCGTGATAGCGCCTAACACTCCACTTGCTAGGTAAACCAACGTTAGAGAATTATTAAGACAATCCTTATTCAATTCAGTAAATAACAGCAAATAAGCTAAAATGAAATACTGCGGGTGCGGATTGATATGGAAACTTCATTAATTTCTAGCACCCTCCACTTCCAACCAAGAGGTTGTGAGTTCGAGTCACCCCAAGAGCAAGGTGGGGAGTTCTTGGAGGGAAGGATGCCGAGGGTCATTTGGAAACAGCCTCTCTACCCCAGGGTAGGGGTAAGGTCTGCGTACACACTACCCTCCCCAGACCCCACTAGTGGGATTATACTGGGTTGTTGTTGTTGTNTTGGAAACAGCCTCTCTACCCCAGGGTAGGGGTAAGGTCTGCGTACACACTACCCTCCCCAGACCCCACTAGTGGGATTATACTGGATTGTTGTTATTATATTAATTTCTACCACTGAATCTGGAGTCACAACTCACGTGCTACTATGATTTACTACAAACAGAGTCTGAAAAGGGAAAATACATTGTTTTGAAGTAAGGAAACAGTAAATGATAAAATAGGAAGAGACTCCAGGGTCTGCAGACGCCAGCAGATCTACTTTGGGTCTCCTGACAGCAAATCCAAGTTGTTAAGCCTTACAATCAGCTAGAGCCGGTACCAAAATCTTCACAAGAAGTGCAGAGTACAGTATTAGTACAACCGATCCCATATACTGGTAAGTGTCAAGCCTAACCTCGACGAAGTAGTGACGAGGCTATGACAAGACACCCACATGATAAACCTGTGCAGATAACAATATATGTACCAGAAAATAACAATAACAACTAAACATGTACTATTGGGATGGGGCATGCTAAAAGGGCACAAGATGTAAGAGATACAACATGAATAATAACCAGAACAGTCAACATGCTTTTAACCAGTGAAAACAACTAAACACAATGAAGAAAATTATACGGTATCACCCTTCGTGCTTTTACTCTCAACCTCACAATATAAATCATTAGATACGGCACGACATCACCCTTTATGCATTAGCTCTCATAACATGGCACGGCATCACCCTTCGTGCATTAGCTCTCATAACATGGCACGACATTACCCTTCATGCATTAACACTCACAATATGGTACGGCATCACCCTTCATGCATTAACACTCATAATATGGCACGACATCACCCTTCGTACATTAACACTCACAATATGGCACGACATCACCCTTCGTACATTAACACTTATAATATGGCACGGCATCACCCTTCGTGAATTACCTCTCATAACATGGTACGGCATCACCCTTCGTGTATTAACACTCTCCCTTATCACATAATAATGGACAAGTAATAGCAGGGAGATAGAATCAACAAGAATAAGCCTTACTTCAATAATGGTTCCACACTACCAATCTCAACTTTAGAATCAAAACTCAATTATCACAAGAGCCCGTAAACACGATAAGAACAATCAATTAGTGAGTAAGTAGTCTAAGCATGGATAACAAGATCAAGTAAGCAATAAACTACAAGGAACAAGTCCCACCCGCATGCTTTAACCTGACAATAATGCATAAGTACTCGTCACCTCACATATACGTTGTACCCAACATCTAAACATATAGCAAATAGGCAAACAAGTCCTAATCCCTCGAGTCAAGGTTAACTACGACACTTACCTCGCTTTGCAAACGAATTTCAAGATTCCAATACTTCTTTGCCTCGCGAATTCATATCCGAAAGCTTCAAATCTAATCACAAACAATTCAACATACTCAACACGAATCGTAGGAACTAATTCTACATGAAATTATAAATTTTTCGGATTAAAATCCGAAATGTATTTTAAAAATTAACAGTGGGACCCACATCTCGAATCCTAGAAGAACTCATAAAATCCAAACACCCGTTCCGATACAAGTTCAACCATACAAAAATTATCGAATTCCGACATCGGATTGCCTTTCAAATCCTCAATTAAAGTTTTGTTTAAAGATTTCTACCATTTTCAATCCAATCTTTACCCATTTGTACTCAACAATCTACCCATAAATCTTATTGGTACATGCATGTATAATTTATACTCTCATATCTAAGAATCATACTCCTAATCAACCATCTTCTACCTAAATTCAAAATTGAGAACTAGGGTATGGAACCTTACCTCTTAGATGAAGAACTTGTGAGATTTCCTTGTTAATCTTCCAAGATTTGAGTTAGTCTTGAAGAATAATTAGCCTGGGATTTCCCCCCCCTCTCTCTCTCTCTCTCTCTCTCTCTCTCTCTCTCTCTCTCTCTCTCTCTCTCTCTCTCTCTCTCTCTCTCTCTCTAAAATACTCTCCCTTCTCTCTAAAATATCAGAATTTTTGCTCAAAAATGACCCTTTGCGTGTATTTAACGAAGTTGGGTCGGGTTGTAAAAACCTAAAAATGAAGCTCCGGCACAGGGTCTGCGATCGTATAATTGGTGTCCAAAACTTGGCAAAAATCTGCCTAGGTCTGCGGTCACTATGCGACCCGCAGACCTGTTCTGTGGTCGCATAATAAACCGCAGAATAGTTCTGCGGTCGCATAGTCGACCGCAAAATGGCGTCCAAAATTGCCCCTCTCTAGCCTCACTCTGCGGCCATTATGCGGTTCGCATAGTGATTCTGTGGTCGCATAATGGACCGCAGAAACGCATTTCTTTGCCAAATATTTTTTCTTTACTCTCCAGTGCATTGCTCAAACCAAAAAATCCGAGACGCGGCTAGCAAGCTTGCCGCGAAGATTTTTATACAACCCCCAAATACGTAAGCCTACTCCAACACCACAAAACCTTAAACTCATCTGCGAAATTTTTTGGGGCTTTACACTCAAGTACTTCGAAATTTTTCGGGGTGTTACATTCTCCCCCGCTTAAGATCATTCATCCTCGAATGAGGGTCAAAACCCATCATTAGCATTCAATGTGACCCAACTGTTGGTTTACACACACCAGTAGTTTCGAAATTTCGCTAACTCCCTAAATTTTCAAAAATTTTGCCCGAGTCTCCCCTGTAACTTGGACTATCCACCCGTCAGAGTAACACCAAAACAACCCCTAACAACATATACATAATCCAATGAACATAACACAACATGAAAACAATACTGACAGTGGCATCATAAGCAATATATTACTAGGAAAGGAACACCATTAACATCAACTATTCAGGTGATACGGAACTCATAGCAGGTAAACTCTCAACATCTTCATAGAACATAGAAATGAACGTTTAAATTAAAGATGACATTTTTGCATCATCACACTCACGTTCTTGCTATGCCAAGTCAGCCTTACTACACTCAAGATCGCTAAGAGAATGGTAGAAAGAACAGAAGAGAATTGTTAAAAGAGGCTTTGTATTGGAGAGAACTTGAATTGTTTTCTTGGTGAATTACAAATGAATGGTCCCCTTTATATACTAGTCTCCTAGGGGTTAGTGTGTAAATATTAATTGTTACACAAGTCCTTAATATTTACAAGATAAGAGCTTTCTCTAGAATTCTCTACAAGCCTAGAAGATTCCAAGGACTTTCCTAGCAAATCCATAAAGATCAAGGGTCTTCCAAAGGAAATGTCCATACTTTTCTAGAATCTTCTCACAAATGCTAGTCTTCCTCTTATGTAAGCTTCCACATGTAGGGGTGGACATTCGATATTTCGGTTCGGTATTTAAGAGTTTTGGTTCGGTATTTCGGTATTCGGTTTATCAATTGTGTATACCAAATACTGTACCAAAGTATTTCGGTACGGTTCGGTATTTTATATTTTGGTTCGGTACAGTTTCGGTTTAATACATATTCATGTGTCGTACTACCAAGTGCTAAGAGCCTAAGCATTAAGCAAAAGGCAACAACACTAAATAATTAAATCCGCCATTCTGCCTAACAAAAGGTGTGTAAGTAAGACAGTACCACAACACTAATAATCTGCCAACTGCCATTCTGCCTAATAAAAGGCAACAAGGTAGCAACACTAAATAATAAAATAAGCACTCCACAAACACTAAATAATAAAAGGCGTGTAAGAGCACATGATTATCACATTCACATCAAGTACACACCTGATTATCACATTCCTAACAAGTACTTGAAAGGGAAAAGAAGTAAATAAATATCACAACAAGCTACGATAGTAACAACTACTAACGAGTAGCAGCAACCAGCAGAATTAAACACAATGCAACAAAAACATAGAGGGCATCCCTCTATTCAATTTTACACTAATAGTCTCAAATCAACTTAGTCTTAATTCTTAAATACGGATTTCAGGAAGACGCTCAAGACAACGTCTAATATGCTTCCTTAAACAATATGTGACATCCCTCTTTGGATGAACATTAGGAGCACGGGTCATGATTACACTTGAACCTAAAAAAAAAAGATAAATTATAAGTTAGAATAATATTTTTTTGATGATAATAAAACAAAACTACAAAAGTATATCACCAAACAAATAGAGTATTAAACTTACCACTCAAGTTGCAAGTTGCAACTAATCAACTATACATCAAACAATGCTAGTAGTGCTTCCATTATTTTTCATATCTAAAGATAATTCGACCAAATATGTCATATAAATAAACAAGTATGATATATTATTTTGAACTAAAATACACACAAAATATTAAAGCTTACCAAACTCGAGTTCCTCAAGATACTCTCGGTCTTTTTCAACACTAATAGGATTCTTCTCTTCTCTAAGCCAATCTTGAACACAAACAAGAGCTTGCACACATTTAGGAGTCAATGAACTCCTAAATGAATCAAGAATACGGCCACCGGTGCTAAACGCACATTCCGATGCCACACTAGAAATTGGAATGGCTAACACATCACGGGCTAACTCTCAAAGAATAGGAAATCTAGGAGCATGTGTTTTCCACCAATTTAAAATATCAAATTCTTCACTAAAAGGCTCTTGTTCTTCAGTAATGTATTTATCCAACTCCGATTTTGCACCCCCACTTCCATTGTCTTCCTTTTGTTTCTTCAAGTGAAGTTTCGTCCTTATTAATGATGCAGTTAAAACATTTCCACTAGATGTATTAGATGTGTTATTAGATGAAGTAGAACTAGATGTAGATTGAGGACAAGATCCAGTTGAATACTTTTTTAGATACTCTTCAAACAAAGAATTCATATAAGCATATACCTCAGCATTTATTTTCTTCCCCTTTTCCTCCCCAAAAGGTTCTTCAAGTGCAAGGCTAACATATTCAAATTTGTTACGTAGATCCAAGACGGAAGCAATAAAAACTATTTTATTCATCTTTTCAGGCTCACCCCAATACTTCTTGAACTTTTCTTGCATCCGCTCAGCCATTTTTCTCAAATGCTCATCCTCACTAATTAAACACATTTTTAAATGACAATAAAGTTCAAATACATCCTCAAAATAAGAATTACAAGTGACATAACGTGAACCTGGAACTTTTTTGGTGAGCTCGTGAAATCCTGCAAGAAATGCTATCACATTCCTCACATTCACCCAATCATCAGATTCAAGAGGACCTGCACTACTACCATCTTCACAAAGATGAGAACATAGATAAGTAGAAAATCCATCATCAAAAAGATGAAACTTGTCAAAGGCCTTTTCAAAGTTTTGTGCCGTATCTAACATAAAATAGGTGGAATTCCACCTAGTAGGAACATCCAAACATAATGTTTTGGTACATTCTACCTTTACATGCGCACAACACTGTTTAAACTTTAAGGTCCTTGCAGCCGAAGATCTCACATACCTCACAATATTTCTAAGACGTGTGATAGAAGCATCAATTTCTTTCAAACCATCTTGCACAATTAGATTTAATATATGAGCCATGCATCTCACATGAAGATGTTTACCACTCATCATAGTAGTTTTTCACATATCTAATTTTTTGGACAATTTTTTGACTATGACATCATTTGAAGAAGCATTGTCCACGATAATAGTGAACACCTTGTCTAATTTCCATTCAAGCAAACAATTAGAAATAGATTTAGCCATCTCTTCACCCTTATGACTAGTGATAGGGCAAAAATTTAGTATTCTTTTATGCAACTTCCAATCCCTATCAATGAAGTGGGCTGTCAAACACATATAATTTATTCTTTGCAATGAAGTCCATGTGTCTGTTGTGAGGCAAGTTTTTGGTTGTGCTTCTCTAAAATACCTTCTTAGATTTTGCTTCAATTCACCATAAACTTCATAACAATCCCTTGTTATTGTTCTACGAGAAGGAAGACGAAATAATGGTTGAGTTATTCTCATAAATTTCATAAAGCCTTCCTTTTTTACAAAGCTAAATGGTAGTTCATCAATAACTATCATCTCAATTAAGGCCCTTCTAACTACTTCTTGATCAAATTTTCAAAACGATCCTCTATCATTTTGGCAAGATTAAAAATTTATCTTTGTTTGACTATTATCTTTATCAATGTAAGGTGGGTATTCTTTGCATCTAGCCAAATAATTTTTCAATCCTGTTGTTCCATTCCTAGACGTATTAGCAGCATAAGCTTGCTTACAATATCTACACTTTGCTTTACCGACCCCATTTACCTCAAATTTATCAAAATGTTGCCAAACTTCGGATCGAGGTTGTATGGCTTTTCTTTTCTTAGAATCTTCAGTATCAATTGTGTTGGTATTGCTATCTTCAGTAATAGGTAAACTTTCAGTTGAACCGGCATTACTTACTCTACTTTCATCTGCCATCTATACAAAATTAAAATAAATATAAATACAAATTGAGACTAGAGTTGAGTTTAGATGATCAAAGTCTAAAATGGAGGTTGACAAGTATTTGACAAGGATATCTACGAGTTTCTGGGCTACTGTTTCCCTAACATAATTTTGTAATCTCACTAGAGATATATTTATGTGATTATCTTTTACTAGAAATACTAGTAATTAAGAGCAAAAAAAAATAATATTATGCAAAGAGTGGAATCTGGAAGTGAGTCTTCATGTCAAAGTTAGTAACCTTCTATAAGACAATTAATGGAGACGTTTAGTTTCCTTTTTTCTTTTACAAATATAGAATTTGTTAGCTGATTTCATTATTATATCAAATGAAGATAATCAAAATAAAGTACGCCACCTAACAAGAAAATGCCTCTTTGCACGCCACCTAGTGAAAGATAATCACATAAATTCTTTTTGCTTTCCCACCCCTAGTTTTCACTCATTCAATTCTTGTAGTTTAATAACTCTACTAAAAACTAATCCCACTCTTTACATGTCACTGGAATCTTTAGGTTCAAAGTGGAATTTTTCAGAACTTGTTTATGAAGAGATTAGCCATTAAAAAAAAATAAGTGGCAAAATAAAGAGTTTTTCTTATTCCAAGAATTACCAATTAATCTACCATAAATTATTATAAAAAACTGAAGATTGAAGAATGAAAAGTTATGAATCTTTTGAAGAGTTAAAGATTGAAGGTAAAAAATAAGGAAACCAGCAGTCACACTTGAGAGTCGTTGGCGCCGAAGTTGTGAAGTCGTTGTGACGTCGTCTGACTCGTCTCTATCGCACTGAGGTTCTCACTTTTCTGAGTTCTCTCTCACAGTCACAGCTCTTTGCCTCTTTGGCTAGGTTTCTGTTTCTCCCTTTCCAATTTCCTGTAGTGAAGTGAAACTAGGGAAAGACTAAAGAGGGTAAGAGTTGGGCCTTATTGGGTTGGGCTGGGCACTAGGGCAGTGTAGAGAATTAGAGATACAACATATTGGGTTGGGCTGGGCAGTATAGGTCCAACATAAAATTCTTTAAAATTCGATATTTCGGTATACCAAAATTTCAAGATCCTAATATCGAGGACCGAACCGTTATACCGCAATACCAAAAATGTAATACCGAATTATACCGAAATACCAAAAAATTCGAAACCGAAATACCGAATTAATTCGGTCCGGTTCGGAATTCGATTTTTCGGATTTTATGCCCACCCCTATCCATATGACTTTAATATATGCCAAATGGTGCCTATGTGGCATGGTAACATGGCGGGTCATCACAATAGGTACAAGAAAATCCAACACAGTAAAACATGATCATATAAATCATTTCAGAATAGAATTCACTTAAAAATGCAGCTAAAACAATCAAAAAAATATTCAAACTACCATATGATACTAATATGGCATATAACTATACCAACATGGCATACAGTTTTACTTGTTAATTCCCGATAACTGTATGACTATACTACTATTACATAACACACATGCATAAAGAGAAAAATAAAAAAAATAGTGTACCACATATTAATATAATAAAGTATATCAAGATATTTTACTATATTACTATTATTAAAAAAATCAAATAGTATACCAATTAAATGCAGCTAATACAACCAAAAAATGATTCAACTAGCATATGATACTAATATAGTATATAGCTATACTAATAGGGTATATAGTTATACGGGGTCGTTCCAACAACTGCATAAAACTATAAAAATTATTACATAATACACAAAATCTATGTCCATAGGTACAAGAAAATCCAATACATCAAAACATGATCATATAAATAATTTCAGAATAGAATTAACTTAAAAATACAACTAAAACAACCCAAAAATATTCCAACTACCATATGATACCAATATGATATATAATTATACCAATAGGGTATACAATTCTATAATATATCAAAATAATATCTTGTTTTCTTCATTTAACATTATACTGTTATATTATACTATATACTATAACATTATTATAGTTTAATGTTATAAATAAACCCAGGCAAAATTGGATCAAAACAACTACAAACTCAACAAACCCAATTTATGAATTTCAACCTTCAAGATCCTTCAATTGTGGATTTGACCCTTTTAATAAAAAATATGTGAAAACCAGCATTAACGTTATAATCCAAATGTCAAAGAACAACACCAAATTAGTTTCAATAATAAAATATTTCAAACACACACCAAAAATTCAGATCTAAAAATTTGAACTCATACACATAAAGTTCCAATTTTTTTCTTCAGATCTGAAATTGGATCCACTACTTTGTAGTATTTCTCTATTAAATAATGGATAGAGACTCACCGAAAACTTTTTCCTACTTAACTTTCGTGCCAATGATATATGGAAGAGAGAATTTAAGAATAAAAGGAATTGCTATTGTTGGAAGAATATGAAGAGAAAATGAATTGATGTCGTAAAAGGAAGAAAGAGAAAATGGAGAGAAAAACACGGAAACATATAAGCCAGCTTTAACTATAAAATTACAGAGGAAGAATGATAGGTAGGTCGGGTAATTAATATGGATGGGGTAGGTGGATATTTTAACTATTTTCAAAATAGGTAAAAGCAGGTAAATATTTTAGTTTTGGTGGGTATATAATGTAGTTCCCTCACAAAATTGCTCCAAGGAGGATCTTGATAAATATATTCTTACTTGATTAATCTAAGAGCTTTAAAAAAAGAAATTAATCTAAGAGTCACTCCTATGTACTCAATGAGGAAACTGACATTGTATAGCCGCTCTCAAAATAATAATCGAAAAATTATATATTTTGTATATATATATATATTATATTATATACAAAAATATATAAATTTTATACACTCTTGCGACTATCGAAGGTGAAAATAATTTCATTCGCGAGCTAAAAGTGATATTCACTCTACTCAATGACCGGTCATAGGCCCATGTTTCTATCCCACCCTCTTTACTCAGATCATTTGCACCGTATGACTATTGTTTAGGCTACTCTTTAAAAAAAGAGGAATTTTCAGAAACCACTATTGTTTAGTGACTATTAACTTCATATAGCTACCATATAGGAAGTTCCTATAGCTACTATTTAGTTGTTATGCGACTGTATTTGTTATATTTGCAATACTGTATTCATGAATACAGTAGTAGAATTCACCTTAAAATTAGGGGAGTCCAGTTGTGCTACTGCATTCATGAATACAATAGCAAAATTCATCTAAAAAATAGGGGAGTCCAGTTGTTTAATAATGGAAAGAAGATCAATTAGCGTGTATCACTCCTAATTTAACTCAACAAAATTAATTTTACATAAATTTCGTTGATACAGTGTTGTATCCCATGTATTCGCACGATTGTATTTATAAATACAATGAGGTAATATGCGTAAAAATAGGGATTATAGCTGTTTAATTTTGTATTCCATGTATTCGCGCGATTGTATTTACGAGTGTTTACGGGTGTTTAATAATGAAAAGCGCAATATTGAATTGTATTCAATTTTATTATATTGAATTCATTTGTATTCAAACAACAAAAAAATAAGAAATACGGTGTATTCAATTCACCGTATTTAATTCGACTGTATTCAAACAACAAAAAATCACAAAATACAACTATATTCGGCTGTATTCAAAAAATACAGACCTTCAGAATACATAAATAGAGGCAAAATAGTATTGTATTTATACAAAAATATAATGTATTTGCATCATTGTATGTGACTAAATAGCAAAGAAGAGAAAAAATTCCGCCGGAGATGGCATTTTCCGGCCAAGCAAAATATTATATACATTGTATTAAAACTAAAAATGGAGACGAACAAAAATTCGACCCTCAAATCTTCTCCGACGTAGCTATGGCCAGACCTGGAAATTTTGGCGGCGATACACAACAACAATATTTGGTTTCAGAGGTTGATTTGGAGGCACAATCAAATTGGCGTTTTTCGGCAGCTATGAGTTTTGCCCACAAATCAGCTGCGTTTCAAATTCCACCATGTTAGTACTACCCTAAGCATCTTAAATCGAGATGGAAAATTAATCGGAGGATGGAAGAGGTTTTACCTGCTCGAGAAGTCGTGATTTTGCTCGAAGAGAGAGAAGGAAGAGAGAGAGAAAAAACATAATATTTCTTGCCTCAATGATAGGTATAAATAAATTCCTCTTTTGCTATAAAATAGAAAAGGTATCTATAAGTAATAATATTTTAAAATTATTTTGATTTATAATAAATAGGGTGTAATAGTTTGTTATAGGAGGTAAGTTTCCTTTAAAGAAACCGCAGTTAGTCTAGTGGACTAAATTCTGCTTTAAAATTAGTTGGACAGGCCGTTTGTGTATATGCTCCCTTTAAGTCGGGCTATGATCTGGGCTATATGAATTTCTCAGGCCCAAAGGTATTGAGCACCTATATTCATGTTTAAGTCTTCACTCATGCAAGCCTTTGGCCCAACACCTTTTTTTAAGGGATAAATTTACATATACTCATAGAAGTCAAAATAATTATACTACCAATTAAGAAATATATATCTATATTATTATAAAAGTATAAATAAAATATTAGATTACAAAAATAACATTTTAATATTAAGCATAATAACTCACAATAAAAGGACATAATCGGAATTCTAGACATTAGCCTTGTAATCCTATTAGTTTTAGGACATAATACTACACGTTAGGAGTCCTATTAGTATAATTATTTTCGGGCATAGATATTAGCCTTGTAATCCTATTACTTTTAGGATATACTTCTGAAGAAATTCCTATTACTAATTTAATTTGAAAAGGTATTATATTATTGTCCAAATCCATTTAGAAACAGGAGAGCCTATATATTATTATAAAAGCATGAATATAATATTGATAGACCAAAATAGCCCTGAAATATTAAACAGAAGAACTCATAGGAAAAGGACATAGCTGTAATAACTTTGTTTTTGGACTATAATAACTTATATGTTAATTTTTTAATATTTAAAATTTTAAAATTAATACAATCTTGTCTATTGAATTCTTATTAAAAATATGTAGGAATGTTTAATGAAATCAATTTCATAAGAATCCTCCATATTGGTAATACATTACCACTCTATAATATTCAATACCAAAAAAATATAAATAACGCTAAACGGATTGCATAAAGCTTTGAAATTGAGAAAAAATCTCCAAGATAATATATTATTATATTATATTTGAATTGTTTTCCTACTCAAATAATATTTTATTATTATTATTAATTTTTCGTGTAATATATAAAAATATACTCAATTATTAAAGAACAACTAAGAAAAGTTTTAAGAATATAAATGTGTGAGAAAAGAAATAAAAAGATTGGTAAGAGCTAATACCACTAATGATTTTGCAAACATAAAGATCTAAAAGTGGAATGTCATTGATCTTTTTAGTCTTTAAAAATAAAACTTATGGTGGATAAAATTATAATCACGGTTAAATATTCAAATATGAGATGAACTAATATTAAGAATCTAAATCAACAGAAAATAAATTATATTTTATGTTAAAACCAAATAATCAAATCTTTTAATTAATTATTTAGCAAGAGAATCCAAATAAAATATTTTTAAAATTCATCATATGAGTAAAATTATTTTTCAAGTTAAAAAAAAATCATCGGGTGCATAAATTTACTCCATAAAAAGAATGTTAGAGATTTTAAAAAATAGATCACAAAGTAAAAAAGATTAGCATGATATTAAGAAGGTCATACAAGTATTTGAGGAAACACAATCAAAGCTAAATACTGAACAAGAATAAGTTTTCATGACTATATTATAAAAAATCGATTGTGGTATAGCGGGATTATCCTTTGTAAATGCCTTCGACGGAATCGAAATAATATTCATATGTCATGCATTACTTGTAAATGTCATATCAAGAGGCATGATATTGTTAACAACAAGAACAAGTGGTGTACCGGCAACGATTTTATTATGAGATCGTCTCAACTCACTTTAGATTTGATATACCTCTTCAAATAACTGAAATAACCATCACAAATATATCAAATCAGAGCAGTAGTGTTAAATTTATAAGGAAAGCAAAAGTGATAATATGGGATGAAGCGCTTTTGGCTAAGCTTCAAACGATCGAAACAACCGCCCAGAGTTTTAAAAATATATTGAATATCGATGAACCGTTTGATGGAAAAGTAAGAGTTTGGGAGGTGATTTCTGTCAAGTACGATCAGCGGTTCAAAAATTGACCAAAGCAGAAACTGTAAAAGCTAGCTTATCAAAATTATACTTATGACCTCAAATGATAAGAAATATAAAAGTAAGAACAGATCCAACATTCAGTGATTTCTTGCTTTGTGTCAGAAACGAAGAAGAGCATCCAATAAAAGATGATTTGGTTCTTCTAGAACACTTGGTTATCAACCCCAATGATAATAGTAGTGTATTTAATAAGGAAAATATTTTCATTATTAGATTAAAACGCAAATTTTGGAAATAACACGATAGAAATTAAAGAGCTATCTTAGCTAGCAGAAATGAATATGTTGATCAACTAAAAGGTTGATTGCTAAGTTTTATGGTAAAAATAAAATATTTTTCAGTTTTGACTCAACTGAAGATGATACCAACAATAACTACCAAGAAGAATACTTAAATACTTTAATACCAAATGATATTCTACTATACATGTTTGTTGTCAAGTTCATTATTTCTTATGCATGTTAGTGTCACCATATATATAATAGACTAAGTTAAAATTGATCTTCCATTGCATATAGGTTGATTTTGAAGAAAAATATGTTTGTCATGCTACTGAAAACTTAGATCCTATGAATAGCTTATGTAATAGTACACATATAGTATATAAAAGTTTTGACAGTAACGTCATATATGCAGAACTTATGATACTGATTAATATACTTCCAAGTATGTGTTTATCCCCGAATTCAACTTTTGTCTTCCGAAACTAAAGAATATCCTTTCAAATTTGTGTGAAAATAATTTTCAGTATGTTTATATTTTTATAGTTATAATAAATAAAGCACAAGGACAAACATCCTAAATATTGAACTATATTTACCACAATATATTTTCTTATATGAATAACTATATGTTGCACTTTCAAGAGAGATATCAATATCGACAACAAGAGTTCTGGTTATCGCAGAGTAACCAAAGCATTAGAAGAAACACATATACCAAAAAATACTGTATATAAAGAAGTACTCTATAAGATACTATCATATTAGATACCTTTAAACTACAATACATAATTATCTACTTAACATAACTAAAATTAATCATTTATGTAAGTTATGATGATATCATTTCATTTTGAATTCACGTATTATGCTAATCTAAC
>AWOL01S0020354.1:11432-26604 GCA_000715115.1 Nicotiana otophora
GTAAGAGTAGAATAGGCCCTATGGTCGATCGAAGGTGTTGTTCCACTTGAACTCAAATCTATATGACCTTTAACCCAGCCAGCTCGTAACAAAATGTTAGACAAATCGCAGGGCTGACACAACCGAATTGGTTTAGGAAAAGGAAACACCAGCGATCAAGCACTCCTGCCCCCAAAAGCGAAAACCGAAGAACCGCCAGGTTGTCGAGGACACGCCTGAAGAGCAGGAGGGCGCCTCTAAGTTGACCACCCTACCCACTAATGGACTATGGGCGGGGGGGAGAGGAGAGCGGGAACCGACCGAAAACCCTCTCTTTACTCAATGGATAGAGCTTATTCTCTTTCAATCAACGGAATGAGAAATGGGGGAGAAATAAACAAAAAGGGTCTTTATTGAAGAGGATTTGCGCCTGAAATAGGACTAATGCAGATCCAGAAGAATTGTCTGGGATTTCGAAAAGATGAAGATGCAAGGGGTAAAGAAATAATCTTTTGAACAAGCAAGCTGACATAAAGTTTGTAGCTCGCGCCCACTTAGAGCAGATGGAGATTCTCAGACGGGGAAAAGCGGCACTCGACCTCTATTATATAAGACTAAGGACAAAGCCATACCATGCCCTTAGGAGAAAGTAGTGATGATTTCCATGAATGCTGCCCTCAAGGACGTGTACAAGAAGGTATTTTTCGATTCATATAAACATGGTGCATCTCTTAATAGAGGAGTGTGAAAAGTGGAGACTTTGACCGAATGAATAGGGATCAATTGATATACATTTTTCTTGAGGAAGAGAATCTAGAATGAATGCTCTTTTGATTCGCTATGCGCTGACTGGATGCGTACTCGCGTGATCAATCGATGGACGGGGTAATTGCATGAATGATGATACCGTCCTAACCTAAACTCAAGGATGTTCCCTCTCTTGATGGTGAATCTTGATTGACTGACACTAGGAATAGATTTGGAGGAAGAAGAAGCATGGCATGATATAGGTGGCATATCAATTTACGATAACTAATTACTTGACTTGATGGATGGAGGGAGAGCCCTCCAACTCAAGCAGGAAATCAATGTTGAGTCAACAATCATCGAGAGGGGTACCACCAATTGAGATCGAGACAAGCCCCTTGTATAGGTATAGGGTGGAAAACCTGCGCTTCTTCAAATATCCCTTAAATCTAAATAAAGTAGGGACTTCAAAGCTTGACTAACAAGCAAGAAAGTTTACTTTGTGAAAGANAAAAATGTGAGACCAATCGCAGCGCTGACACAACCGAATTGGTTGAGGAAAAGGAAACACCAGCGATCAAGCACTCCTGCCCCCAAAAGCGAAAACCGAAGAACCGCCAGGTTGTCGAGGACACGCCTGAAGAGCAGGAGGGCGCCTCTAAGTTGACCATCCTACCCACTAATGGACTATGAGGGGGGGNCTTATTCTATTTCAATCAACGGAATGAGAAATGGGGGAGAAATAAACAAAAAGGGTCTTTATTGAAGAGGCTTTGCGCCTGAAATAGGACTAATGCAGATCCAGAAGAATGGTCTGGGATTTCGAAAAGATGAAGATGCAAGGGGTAAAGAAATAATCTTTTGAACAAGCAAGCTGACATAAAGTTTGTAGCTCGCGCCCACTTAGAGCAGATGGAGATTCTCAGACGGGGAAAAGCGGCACTCGACCTCTATTATATAAGACTAAGGACAAAGCCATACCATGCCCTTAGGAGAAAGTAGTGATGATTTCCATGAATGCTGCCCTCAAGGACGTGTACAAGAAGGTATTTTTCGATTCATATAAACATGGTGCATCTCTTAATAGAGGAGTGTGAAAAGTGGAGACTTTGACCGAATGAATAGGGATCAATTGATATACATTTTTCTTGAGGAAGAGAATCTAGAATGAATGCTCTTTTGATTCGCTATGCGCTGACTGGATGCGTACTCGCGTGATCAATCGATGGACGGGGTAATTGCATGAATGATGATACCGTCCTAACCTAAACTCAAGGATGTTCCCTCTCTTGATGGTGAATCTTGATTGACTGACACTAGGAATAGATTTGGAGGAAGAAGAAGCATGGCATGATATAGGTGGCATATCAATTTACGATAACTAATTACTTGACTTGATGGATGGAGGGAGAGCCCTCCAACTCAAGCAGGAAATCAATGTTGAGTCAACAATCATCGAGAGGGGTACCACCAATTGAGATCGAGACAAGCCCCTTGTATAGGTATAGGGTGGAAAACCTGCGCTTCTTCAAATATCCCTTAAATCTAAATAAAGTAGGGACTTCAAAGCTTGACTAACAAGCAAGAAAGTTTACTTTGTGAAAGAAAAGGGGCCCTAACTGCAATAAAAAAGCAGCGATAACGAGTAAGAAAGGCCCCTTACTATAGATAGGGCGTTAGCGCTTTACTAATAACATATATAGGGCTGACTTTTTTTCATCTTGATCGGAATCGATTCTATGATTAAATAGAAGAAGTGCTACTTAGTAGTAGAAACTCGGAGAGACAGACTGAGAGGGGATTCTTTCATACCTGCTGACTCCTAGGATGAGAAGTAGGTCCATTATTTTTGGCAGGAAGAGTTCCAGCCTTTATTGCCCCTCGGTAGAGTGAGTCTACTTAGCGAACTGGCAGGACGTGGAGATCTATTGATCAATATGAATCTCGAGAGTGGATGGATGATCGCCGCCTCCTTGTCCTGGAGTCTCTCCGGCCGGGGAGGGGCTTGCTATTGTAACATTTTCTCCTGGTGTATGTGAAAAAGAGTGACGAACTCATTTTTTTTCGGTCATAGGTTGGTCCAAAGAACAAAAGTCGGCTTCCAACATTAAGTCTGTTGTTCCTTAGTAGCTCAGTGGTAGAGCGGTCGGCTGTTAACCGATTGGTCGTAGGTTCGAATACTACTTGGGGAAATTTTTTAGTTATCGCTTTTCTGACCTAGCGAGCATTGTCCTTCTCCTTTATTTCTAAACTAGCAGAATCATGGGACATCAAAAGCGGTATGTTGATTGTTGGTTTTTATTCCTCACTCTCGTATAAGTTAACTTGGTTCATTCCATTCTTAGGGATAAGAAGGATCCACTGGAAAGACTGGAGTAGTATCTTCATTAGCCGGAAGGAATTAGTCTCCACTAGCATCATTCGAATAACAAACAAGAAAAGGGTTACTGTTTAGGATAGATGGATGTGGTCCAATGGCTAAAGCTCTGCCACCTTCTTGTAGACTGAACTCTCTTCTCTTTAGGCTCTGGGTTGTTTTTTTGGGGGGGGGGGGTCTAATTTACTAGTGGCAACAAAGTTCTTCATAATTACCAAGGGGGAAGAGGATCTCCACTCATTTCATTCATTTAGTGCATGCGGTGAGGCACGACCCACAACAAACGAAGGGGGAAAGCTTGCTTTGCTTGTTGTGTCCCTATTTTTATAGATTAGGCTTGGTAAGCATAAGCTATATTTAAGTAGGCTCGCAGCTTCGCTCAGCAGAAGAGCCAGACTTTTTATTATATTAGTAAAGCGCTAGCGTCCAACCTATACAAGGGCTTTGAAGGGATAGTGGAAGAAAAGAAAACAAAGAGGGTCATTTCCTCTTAGGAACCTAGCTCCTTCATTCACTTGCTCATGAACTCGCAACTTTGCCAGAGGCAACGAAGGGGGGCTGGGGAAGGATGACGACTACATTAGGGGGAAGCGTTCGTAGAAGCTTTACCCCTTGCTTTACAGACATAGTTATGAACTGACTAAATGACTAGATTCTCCCGGAATGCTAGCTAAGCTAATCATCTTAGTTCCCTTCAATTAAATCAATAAGTTTTTTGATTGATTCAGGGCGCCGCCCCCCTTCTTAGAATTAGAACCTATTCAGGGGGGGCCTCGGCTCGGGAAGGGGAGAGTGGATGAGTGGTCAAAAGCGGCAAACTATAAATCTGTTGAAGTTTTTCTACGTAGGTTTGAATCCTGCCTCTCCTACTTGTTTGTTATAAAATTCAGAGAAGAGAAAAAAGGCATTCGTCAACGTAGGAAGGCCAACCGAGCGAAGCTCTTTCTTTCTTTTTTTGGCTGTGCCATGAAGTGAAATTGTATCGTATGTTAGTTACAAAGGTTGGAAAACTACTACGATCTATAGATTTCCCATCTATATCCAATTCCAACGAGAATAGAAATGAGTCGCTTTTGGCCTGTATTGTAGTCGTAGTCTTTTAGCTTATGTAGTCGTCGGCCTTCCTACACGCATGCATCCACCAGAGTACCTCCTTGGTTCGGGACGAAGTCAAGCCGATACATACGATAGGCGAAGGAAACACCCCCATTTCATAGCGCCTGGGGAACGCAAGTTTGATCGAGGATTGGAGAGGAGAGGTGGAAGAAAGGGCTCGGGATGGATTTACGAGTCTTTGTGTGAGCGGTATGCTGTGAGAGTTGCACGTATGGTAACGAGGGGGGTTCGCATCTATACATGTAATGTGGTGCTTAGGCCTATGCACCCTATTTCATCCATGATCTATAGGTCTACTGGAGCTACCCACTTCGATCAATTAGCCAAGATTTTGACCGGATACGAAATCACTGGTGCTCCATCTAGTGGTATTTTTATGGGGATACTATTTATCGTTGTAGGATCCCTATTCAAGATCACTGTAGTTCCTTTACGGGCGGTTGTAGGATGACCGCCTATAGGTGGTAGGGTAGGGTGGGTGGTACCACTCAGATTAAGGCCAAGCTTCCTAACAGCACGCGGGCTGGGCTTAGAGCGCGTGAAACTCATCACTACCTCGAAAGGGCGTTGAGACCCTAGCATGTTACACAAAACACCTCTTTCTCTATAGTGTTGTCACACAGTTGCCCACCTAGAAGAGTAACTCGCTCTATAGTGTTGTCACACATGATAAGCACACCGCCCGCTTGCTGGCCAGGCGAAGCGAAGTTATATTCCGGCCAACTGTCCACCTAGTCAAGTGCAAAAAAACACAGTAGAATCATGCAACGCACGCTACTGGTGTGCTTCCTACTCGCAAGGAAAGAAAGAAGAGTGACAGGGTTCGGTTTAGATTTGACTGTTTGAAGCATGGGAGCAGAATCCCCAAAAGATCCCTGGGAACAATGAAAAAAACATATATCTCGATAACGAAAACTATAGGGGGCTGTATTGGCGAGATCCGACGGTAAACAGCTGCCCAAAAGAAAAGGTGCCTGGATGTCCATGGACCTTTAGTACTGTACTCAGTTCCCCAACTAGCAGCCTTCTCGCCAAGCAAGAACGCCCTTGTCCCTTTCCTTTCTCCATTCCGCCTCCTTCTTTTCTTTGTTCCAATAGAGTCTAAGGCAAAGTGGTTCGTATGCCTACTTGACGAAAGGGAACGAACAATCTTTCATTTCCGGGTTTATGGATTGGATTCAGTCAGCCTCACGACATAATCAGAGTGAGGCTTTGGTTACCAGAACCTGCTTCTCCAAAGGCGACCTTTTCAAGTTTTTGTCTGTTTCTATCATTGAAGTAGCCTTTCGCCGCCCTACCAAATGAAAGAAGTCACTATCAAACAACTCGCCCAATTGAAATACCAAAGGTGCACTCAGCCCGGGGACTAGGAAATGGGTTTGCCCTTGAATTGAAGTGATGAGGTCTGAAAGAGGGAAGTAGGTCTCCTATTGACTAAAGGTTGGTTCTTTGCTTTCCTTTAGAATGAAAGTTGCTATGAAGCCCCTACTACTTACGTTGTTTGATTCAAAAGGCGAATAACCCACCCAACTAGTTGTATGGGGTGGTGTGCTTGTGAAAAGCTATTTCAGATCCGAGTAATTCCTAAAAAAGGTAAAGTCCGGTATTTGACGAAGATCTTTCTATCAATAGATAGGAATGAGTGTTCGATATAGGGGATACGTTCCATCTGCTCTTTATCTCACAATGTTTTTGTGAGAAATATATATATATCGTTTATCAATCTCTTGTCTATCTATCATTGATTCTCAGGTCAAAAGACTTCGTTTTTGGGTTCCCTGAAGCCCCGAATGGAATGGATCGTTTCTGCCAATGAAATTAACGCGGAGCCCGTTCCGAATGCTTCTACGATCCAGAAGTTCTCACAAAGAGAATAAGATACTGCCCCCCTTCCCTCTTTCTTTTCCCGCTTTGCTAATCTTCCCCTCTAACGTGGGCCAGGCGGCGACGGGTGCGGGAGGAAGAAACATAAGAGAAGATGATCATTTTTTAGGACCTTTTTTCAATGCAACACAGGAAAGCGCCCTCTTTTTGTCATCCCTGCATCTTTCCAGATTTTGTATTGAATGCATGGCATAGCTAGGACCCTTCAAATTCTGTTTGAGCCTATGTTCAAGCCAAACCCACCCCTATTTTACTAAGGCTGGAAAGAATGCCCACCAAATTCAGATAAAGGAATGCTGTCCCCAACCATTAAAGGAAAGGCTCGATGAAGGGAGGGAGGTGCGGCGGGGGAAGGAAAATGCTTTCGGAGATCGAGATTTGTTTTTTATCGAAAACGAAGAAGGCTGAGAATGGCCTGCGGTGCATCTTATCTGAACGGAACATGCTTTTTTTACCACCGTGGTATGATTTTTGGGCCCTCTCCTTATTCCACCATTCCAATTGGGATAGCTGCCTTCGAGCTTTGCCTGCCCTTTATAATAAAAAATTTCGGCTCGAGAAATTGCTGGCAACAACAGAAAGGAAGGGGTCCATGTAGCTGCTGTGTCCGCCCCCTTCTTAGTCAATGGGGCACGTCCAGTTTGGAATCTACTATAAAAGAAAGAATCCACTTCAGTTAACCACATCTTTGCTAGGCAGCGTGTGGAATGGCCTAGAGCGGAACTTATAATCCAAGTAAAGAGTAGAGTTACAGGAACAGCTGTCTGATGGAAAACTACTTTCACCTTCGGTTCAGAGAGCAATTTTTTAGTTGGGAATTCCTCGTTCCCTTTCATGTGAACTCCCCAGCGGTGAATTCAAAACTTGTGGGGCCCTATCAATTCCATCTCTCTAGCTCCGAAGAAAACCCCCTACCCTTCAGACTCCATATATCGTTTGACTATATATATGTGGGCACCTGATATCTATGAGGGTTCACCCACCCCGGTTACATCATTCCTTTCTATTGCGCCTAAAATCTCTATTTCTGCTAATATTTCACGTGTTCCTATTTATGGTTCTTACGGAGCTATATCGCAACAAATCTTCTTTTTGTGCAGCATTGCTTCTATGATCTTAGGAGCACTGGCCGTCATGGCCCAAACGAAAGTAAAAAGACTTATAGCTCATAGTTTAATTGGACATATAGGTTATATTCGTACTGGTTTCTCATATGGAACCATAGAAGGAATTCAATTACTACTAGTTGGTATTTTTATTTATGCATCAATGATGATACATGCATTTACCATAGTTTTAGGATTACGGCAAAGTCGTGTCAAATATATAGCTGATTTGGGTGCTCTAGCCAAAACGAATCCTATTTTGGCTATTACCTTCTCCATTACTATGTTCTCATACGCAGGAATACCCCTGTTAGCCGGATTTTGTAGCAAATTCTATTTTGTCTTCACCGCTTTGGGTTGTAGGGCTTACATCCTAGCCCCAGTGAGAGTAGTGACTAGTGATATAGGTCGTTGGGCGGCCGGAAGGTTGCCACGAGTAAGTAAGTTTGGGGGACCGAAGGAAGTTCTCCATGCACCGGATATGTAGCTTACCGAATCAGTTGCGACATGGATGCGAATGCATGTTATGAAAGATAGTGTCAAGTCTGATACATCAACCGTCTACTCAATATCCTTGTACGAGTCCACAATAACTACACGAGATGAACCTTGCTTTGGTGAATTGCAGTTGGCCTTAGGTGTAATAAGTCTCCCAGTTGTTGCACGCGATCGTATACTGAGGTGCTACCTACCGGTTGTTGGAATGACGCTAGCCGGGCCGGGTCTCGATTCAGAACGATGAAGGGCCCAAAAGTCTAAATAGGGGGGTACACATTACCCATCTCATTGGGGGCGAAAAACGAATCGACATCTCGATGTGATACAACCCTTTCGATTTTAGTTGGGAAAGAACGGTGAAGTCCATCCGAATTGTCCAATGAAGAATAAAAGTAGAGCAAAGCGCCAATGGCGCCTGAAGCGCATGCGGAACATGAACGGAGAAAACAAAGTGTGGAGGAGAAGCAGCCGAGCTCATTCCCTTCACTTCCTAGGCCCAAAGCAGTGCAGTCTTTCCTGGCCAAATCAAGGATTTGGGGCTTCTTGCTATGCTACAANAGAACAGGCACGGAGAAAACAAAGTGTGGAGGAGAAGCAGCCGAGCTCATTCCCTTCACTTCCTGGGCCCAAAGCAGTGCAGTCTTTCCTGGCCAAATCAAGGATTTGGGGCTTCTTGCTATGCTACAACACTATAAAAATCCATTTTGATCAGTAATATATATGAACAGAAAGATAGATCCATCCATCTATCCTATCCTATTTAGATTTTGACATGTAAAACAGAATCAACTTCATACAACGTTTTGATTCAGAGAAATGCGCTTAGACCCCCCCCCCCACACTCATGAAACAACTCTGCTGCAATGGATGGCAGAGGGTCCGTAGTACCCGAAGCACTGGAGTGATCCAGTAGACGGGAAGGGGCCGAGAAGTTCCTACTACTACACCACAATACACTTGGCTCTACACATTTACAGGGTTAACCCCTGTCCAATGCCTGATAGAGCTAAGGGGGCTTAAATCGTTACTCTTTATCCCTATCTTCGCCCAAGCTAGCGAGGCCTTATTCAGGAGGAGCATTGAAAAGCACTGTAGAGAGAAAGATCCTTGTCCCCTCTTCATTCTCTATAGGGTTCCAAACCTTTCATCAACATAGGTGCATACGAGCCAGGCCGAGATGGAAAGGATCAAACACGAGAATAAGAAGGAAGCTCGCCTTCCTTTTTGATCATTTTGATAGAGGGGGATGAAGAAAATGGAGAAAACAGACTAGCATTTCCCATTGAACAAATACAGGAAAAGAATCATATTGAAAACGCTCCTAACCCAACCCCTTCCTTCATAGAGCCCGTGTATTGTAAGTTATCCGAACCTGCCCGGAGTGAGTTTCCCATAGAGGCAAGGGAAGTTGGTGAGTCGTATGATGGGCAACTATCTCCTGTGGTTCGGAGAGGACTCAGTTGTTAGTTAGTACCCCCTTGGTTTTGGGGTGGACCTTTTCACTCTATTCTATATGAACCAATGGATCGTGACAAGTCGTTACTACTAGCAATGACTTCCTCTTTCATTACTTCATTATTTCCATATCCCTCTCCTTTGTTCTCAGTTACTCATCAAATGGCACTCAATTCATATCTTTAAGTTCGATCATTGACAAGGTTCAAAGAAAGAGTGAGCCATTGATAAAGAATCGATGAAAAACCACAATACTAGTAGATGGTGGGCCTCCGCTTTTCTTTTCATTAATGAAACTCGCCAGTTATTATGAAGTAAAATAAAAAAAAATAGATTTAGAAGGCTTTTTCAAAAGAAAAAAAGATGTGCGTGGCATTATGACTGGGGTGTCAGTTAGAATGGTTCTTACATTGTTCATTTAATCAAGCAGCAGTTTTTGTTTCTTAACTTAAGGAGAGGGAAAAGGACTTTCTAAGAAGAACTTGGGGCCTATGAACTGAACAATACAACAAAATGATGAAATGAAGAAGAATGAACGGGAGGCATCGGAGGAAGGACTGACGAACTTCTTACTTGTGTTTGGTAAACTACTTTACTGACTTGGGGTTATTTCTCGTAAGTGGTATGCCTACACCCAGTACACACACTCACTATATCTATATACGTATAAGATTGAGGTTCCACAAGCGTTACTTCCGGATACTATATTTGAGGCGGTTGATTGAATTCCTTATGATATGCAACTAAAACAAGTTCTTCCTAAAGGTTAAAAGGGGGGGGGGAGTTGAACGTGGGGGATGTTCTTATTGTACCGGAGGGGTTTGAATTAGCTCCTCCCGGTCGTATCTCTCAAAAGAATAAAATTCTTGTTGGCGATTATTTATGATAAAAAAGTTAAATTATGAAACCTCTTTTGTGTTATTTAGACCCTTCTGAAAAATCTACATTACATACGCTTTTTCTACGAGATGCTGGAAATCCCGTTGAGTTTCTTACGCTTTCATGTTGACAACTCAATTCATTCGATTACTAAAGGGATGAACTCAATCCGGAATATGAACCATAAAAGCCAAATACCTATTAAACTGATTACAAGAATACCAGTTACAGTACCTATTATCCAAAGAGAAATCCTTCCAGTAGTATCAGCCATTTACCCACATCCCTCCAGATTTCATGAAGTGGTCATGCTAGAGACATAAACAGTTATGGATAATGAAATTATGAGATCCTTCCGAATGAGCTAATAGAATCTTATTTATTCTCTTTCGTTTTGTTGATTGAAGAAATTATTGGAAAATAAAAAAGCATGTACAAAAATGAGTAATAACCCCTAGTAGAGACTGGTATGATTCAATTTAACATTTTGTTCGTTCGGGTTTGATTGTGTCGTAGTTCTATGATTCGGATTAAGTTTATTGTTGGATGAACTGCTGATATTAATCCAGAAAAAAAAGACGGTAGGTACAGCTAGGCCGTGAACAGCTAACCATCATACTGTAAAAATTGTGTAGGTTTGATCTATAGTCATTATGGCCTCCCAAAACGATCTACTAATCATAGAGTTGTTCCAAAGGAACAAAACGGCCAGTTATTAATGGAATTCCTTGTCAGCTCTCTGTAAAATAATTGTTTGGCCGAGGGATTCCAAACACATCGTAAGATAAACCGATGCTGACAACTAACCAACCTGCAATGAACAGGGAAGGTATAGTAATGCTATGAATGAACCAGTATCGAATACTGGTAATAATATCAGCAAACGAACGTTCTCTTGTGCTTCCAAACATGCTGAGCTCCACATATTCATGTACAGTAACAGAGAATCGATTCCGTAAAAGATGAGATCGGTAAATGACAATTCACTGAAATTGCATCTTTGTGAGATCATCAATATTATACCGAGGGCGTCTTGAGAGTATACCGAATCAGTATAGCTATCCTTCTTCTGACACAACAAGGAAATTTGAATTAGTATTAAAAGTAAGTACTAAATAATCTCTTTCAATTCAACGAAAGTGATTCTCATATTCTGTAGATGCGAGATATAAAAATTTTACTTTTGTAGTTGTTGAAATAGTTTTGTTGTTGGAATCCTTTTTTTTCTTTAAGAAGAAGTTAATGGTCGAGTAACAAATAAGCGTAGTAGATCATATTCGGTGAAAGCAAAAATAAAAAAATAATAATTGGAATCCATAGTTGTGGATCTTGATCCAAAGGTTCTTTCTTGATCTAGCTACAAGGATGGGGCAGTATGGAAAGAAAAAATGTGGAACCTAATAGAAATTACTACTAGTTGGACCAAAAAAAAGATTTTTTCTAGCGATTGTGTGATAACTTTCTCTTATTCTCAATCATTCAATATATTATGTGAATTAATATATTACTGAATCTAATGAGTTAAACTTAAATTAAAGTAAAAAGAAAAAGTTTTCTAGTTTGATAAGGTAACTGTTCGCTTTAAAATAGAAAATGGATTCGATACAATTCAACAGAATCTAAGAAATGATCAAAATAGAAATGATTTTACAATTTGATTCTACATAAATTCAAGTTTCATTTTTGAATGAAGTTTGACGATACAGCTCTTATTATTTTGATAGTTTACCCAAGAGTTACTCAATGAATCGGTTGATTAGAATTGCGGGATGGATAGATGTTAAAGATGATGAATCAATTTATTTTATATGTCTGTCACTTGAATCAATTTATTTTATATGTCTGTCACTTTATCTTTGTTAGTGTTGTTTGCCTATAATGATAGATGAATAAAAAACTTTTCATTCAACTTCTTCTTTGAATTGAAATTGAGAATTTTTCCTATCCTCCTATTTTGAAAAAATGTAAACTTAGGTAAGTGATTTCTAAACATATGTATAAAAAGAACTTCTTTCATTTAATATAGCCCTTTCATGCTTACTATAACTAGTTATTTTGCATTTCTATTAGTGGCTTTAACTAGAACCTCAGCTCTATTTATTGGTCTGAGCAAGATACGACTCATTTAAAGTGAACAATTCATAAAAAGAAATCTTTATGTGGGATTACATGTATTCTATATTTACTTACGTTACCAATTGTCAATTCTTGGTCATTGTCATTGAGATTGATGTCAATTCGGATTATTATTTAGGCATAGATATTACCTCTTTTTTTCTCCTTTCAAACAAAGAAAAATGATTGAAGTTTTTCTATTTGGAATCGTGTTAGGTCTAATTCCTATTACTTTGGCTAGATTATTCCTAACTATATATTTACAATACAGGCGTGGTGATCAGTTGGACCTTTGATTAATTAACATCTCTTTTGTTTTTTATTGACCTCCTTCTTTCTTTAATTCACAGGCACAGGAGGTTAAATTCCGATTGTTGTGAATGTTACTGAATGAATCTATTTCATTCTAATTCAATCTAAGAAGAAAAACATCACGCTCTGTAGGATTTGAACTTACGACATCGGATTTTAGAGACCCACGTTCTACCGAACTGAACTAAGAACGCTTTCTTATCACAGTAGATACGATTGTAAAGAAAAAGGATTCTTTTTGTACCCCCAATACATCTTTCATGCATATAGTCTCATAAAATGAAAATCTCTATGTCCAATTTGAATCGATCTCAATGGATTCGTCGTTACTGCCTAGAGGAGAAGAATAAGTAGGGATGATAGTATTTGAACCTATGACAGTTTTTACCCAAAACAAAGGCGCTACCAAAAAGCACTACATCCATTTCAATTGGTCTAAAACGGTGTCATTGTAGAGAATTCCTGCCCACCACTCTCCCTGTAGCTCGAGCCTCCTTTTCATTCGCACTCTACATCATTATTTTTTCCATAGATATCTAATTTATCTTTCCATTTATTATTTCTTGGTCTTTATTGATTTATATACTCATCATCATCCCACCACTCCTACTAACGCTTACTTACAACTAAGCAAAAAAAAGGTTCTAAATAAGAAGCCCTTTGAATAAGCGAGGCTTTCCCGATAGAAAGTTTTGCATGCAACAGAGATCCCAATTTCGTATATTCGGTTAAGCAAGCCCTGCCCGCCAGCTTCCACCCAGACAAAAAAGGTGACCGCCTAGCGCGAAAGGTTGCTTTACTAAGTAAGATACGGCAAGAAGCAAGGGCGTAGCAGCTGAGCGAAGTTGCACCTTAGCGCATCCGTTTTCTTGTTCGTTAGCACTTTGTTTTCATTTTTGAAGGAAAGGGCGGAGCTTGAAGAAGCGAAACGAGCCTAGTGTAGCATCCTATTACATTTTTTCAGGCCCTTTGATATGTTATTAGCCAAGTGCTAGCGCCCCTTTAGAGTAAGTATTTTCTGTTATCAATTAAACCGAAAGAAAGAAACAAAACCAGTGCGTTTCGTATAGATCGAGACTTTCCACTTGATTCTATACTCATTCCATACTGGAAAGAATTGCAGGAAATCGTTCGATAATACTACTTCCTATTTATTTCTCAATGATATCCGACGATCAAGACAATTCCCGTGAAACTCTTTCATTTCATAGAAGTGAGATCTTATTCTTAAGAAGCAAATAGCATTTCCTATTGATTTGTCCCCTGGACGGGACCTATTCTGATTCTGAATTATTCGTCGCTACGCTGTTCCCAAGGACTAACAAAATCGAAATAGCAAAATTCTTGAGTCATCTCAATGGGTTCAGAAACCATACGTTTCACTGGATCATCATAGCGTACTTCCACATATCCACTCAGAGGAAGGTCTTTTCGTAATGGATGACCCTCGAAACCATAATCTGTTGATATACGGCGTAGATCCGGATTATTGATGGAAGAAACACCAAACATATCCCAAACTTCTCGCTCCCACCGGCCGGCTGATGGAAATAGACTGACTACCGGAGATATTCGTGTTACTTCGTCTGCACTGGTTTGTACACGAATGCGTGAGTTATACCGAATACTCAGTAAATTATAGACCACTTCAAATCTTTGTTTTCGAGAGGGATAATCAACTCCGCAAATATCGATCGAAACTTGAACCCTTGTATAGGTATGCAATTTCAGAAAGCACAACAATTGAAATAGGTAGTCCGTATTGGTATCAGATCTATTCCCATGTTCCGATCTTTCCATTTTTTTTACCCATTTCTTGGGTAAAGTCTCCCAACTATATTTGAAAATGAATTGGTTATCCATAAAGAGAAAGAAAGTTTTCTTCTAGTTCCGCTTCTTGCTCTTCCAATTCAGAAAGACTTGTCGGAAATCGCCGGTTGGGTTGGTCCGACCAAGAAAGGCATGGGACTTTTGGGCATTGCTTGGGCCGAGTGTTGTATGGCTACCTAGTGATTTACAAGCACCCTCACTGCACACTTTCTATATATCTGTCTCCATCCAATCAAAGACGTCCATGCCATAGAGAATCAGGCTCGGCAAAAACGAGACTAGGGACCATGCTCCCCGCTTTCTTCCTGTGGTTACTATTAGAACACAAGCCAAGGAACTAAAAACCACAACACAAGCACCCTTTATTTACTAGTTTTGGAGTTTTCGCCCTTTGCTTCCGGCTTTGATGAAGGTAAATAGTAAAAAAAGTTCCCCGTAGAACGCGAGCGTTGAGGCTTTCATCGAAACAAAGAGAGAGGCCCAGCTGGTGCTTTTTTCTGTGTTAGCCAGGTGAAAGGCTTGCTTGACTATAAATAGATTAGTGTATTAAGTAAGGAACTACTAAAACCTCTATTCCCGTTTTTGGGCTATAAGACTCTTAGCTTCCAGCGAGCTAGGTGCATAAGCTTTTTTTACTACAAAAACGATTCCTCCCCCGGCAAAAAGTGGTCCGCCAACTGAACTTGCCTTGTTGTGATAGGGGTACCGCCTTTTCATTCCCACCAAGGAGCCGTAGCTTTACTTAGATAGGGCTTGACTGCCTTACCTTCTATTATATTAGTAAAGGGCCTTTAGGCTTGACTTTACTAATATAATATCAAGTAAAGGGGCATGTATCCTTTTTTTGTAAAGAAAGAGGGCTACTTCACGAGCC
>AWOL01S0020354.1:26799-40094 GCA_000715115.1 Nicotiana otophora
GTGTTACTTCGTCTGCACTGGTTTGTACACGAATGCGTGAGTTATACCGAATACTCAGTAAATTATAGACCACTTCAAATCTTTGTTTTGAGAGGGATAATCAACTCTGCAAATATCGATCGAAACTTGAACCCCTGTATAGGTATGCAATTTCAGAAAGCATAACAATTGAAATAGGTAGTCCGTATTGGTATCAGATCTATTCCCATGTTCCGATCTTTCCATTTTTTTGAACCATTTCTTGGGTAAAGTCTCCTAACTATATTTGAAAATGAATTGGTTATCCATAGAGAGAAAGAAATTTGTCTTCTAGTTTCGCTTCTTGCTCTTCCAATTCAGAAACACTAGTCGAAAATTGTCGGTTGGGTTGGTCCGACCAAGAAAGGCATGGGACTTTTGGGCATTGCTTGGGCCGAGTGTTGTATGGCTACCTAGTGATTTACAAGCACCCTCACTGCACACTTTCTATATATCTTTCTCCATCCAATCAAAGACGTCCATGCCATTGAGAATCAGGCTTGGCAAAAATAGACTAGGAAGATGCTCCCCGCTTTCTTCCTGTGGTTACTATTAGAACACTAGCCAATGAACTCAAAACCACAACACAAGCACCTTTTATTTACTAGTTTTGGAGTTTTCTCCCTTTGCTTCCATCCTTGATGAAGGTAAATAGTCAAAAACGTTCCCTGTAGAATGCAAGCGTTGAGGCTTTCTTCGAAACAAAGAGAGAGGTGCAGCTGGTGCTTTTTTCTATGTTAGCCAGGTGAAAGGCTTGCTTGACTCTAAATAGATTAGTGTATTAAGTAAGGAACTACTAAAACCTTTATTTCCATTTTTGGGCTATAAGACTCTTTGCTTCCAGCGCGCTAGGTGTATAAGCATTTTTTACTACAAAAACGATTCCTCCCCCAGCAAAATGTGGTCCGCCAACTGAACTTGCCTTGTTGTGATAGGGTACCACCTTTGCATTCCCACCAAGGAGCCGTAGTTTTACTTAGATAGGGCTTGACTGCCTTACCTTCTATTATATTAGTAAAGGGCCTTTAGGCTTGACTTTACTAATATAATATCAAGTAAAGGCGCATGTATCCTTTTTTTGTAAAGAAAGAGGGCTACTTAACGAGCCGCTACTAATAATCGAAAAGGTTCACAGCGAGTTCAGTCTACAGTGACAAAGGGAACGTTTTCACTGGAGGGGTTTGTCTTCATGGAAAAAGTATTCACTACTGCTTACAGAGCCTTCATTCTCTCGTCTTGCTACTTCAGAACTGTTCAGCGGACACCTGGAGTCCAACATCTCTCTGCAATGTTAAGTAGGTAGACTGATTATTGTAGGTGACTGTCTCTAGTGGTTTAGAAAATGTTCTGTTGCTACCAACTTCTTTCTTTGTAGTCTAGTAGATCTACATGCTCTAGTAGAACTAAATTAGGTTTATGTTCAGCAACAGAAAGATGTGAGGTTCTACTTTCTTACATGAGAATATTTACAAGGGGGAAGCCTCGAAAGGCATACTACTACGCCTCTCGTAGACGAATACCGACTCAGTCCGCTCCTACTGTGCGGGAGTCTCACCCGATTGGTGCCGGGTCGGCCCCTAGGGCACTATTCACCTTAGGATTGGTTCGGCTATCAACCTACTTTGTGGGGGTAGGGGACCAGATTGGTGAGTGTTGCGGTTGTTGTCTGCAGGGTATATGACACCCCACAAGTTGACTAGTGCTGAGCCAGGAGATTTTCCTTTGGATCGTCACAATGCTCGTTGAACGGTTCAAGTAGAAGTGAGTAGGTAAGAAGTATAAATCCCCATATCAATCAATCTCCATAGGAGAAAATATGAGCAAAAGACATGAATCCCTAAATCCCGCAAAAAAGAACTCACATAGGAGGGAGTGAGGGGGGTACTCAAAAAGGGGAGCCGCATGTTCTTTCTTTCCTTGTAGAAAAGGTCTTGGTTTGGTTTGGCATTAGAGCAAACTTGTTATGGTTATGCGGCTATATAGAAAAGGCGGGTGGGGCTTCAGGAGGCTTTTTGGATGAATAGTTCTAATCAAAATTTCATCGATTGTAGCTAGTGATTGCCCGGGTTGGTGTGTGATCACCAAAGGTGAAGTAACCCTTCAGATGCTCTCTCCACCCATTCCGAATACCCCTGACCGGTTCTGCCGGGTAAGGCCAGGAGCTGGTTTGGGGAATCAAAGGGTCTTACTTATTCCGGGGGGACTTGATTCTGAAATGGAATGATTGATAGAATCGATATTTCATAGAATAATGACCAAGACCATAAAATCCTTTCACACCCGCACATGTGGCTGAATATATAAGGAAGTTCACACACCCTGGAAAAATCCATCCTGTATCCCCGACTTGCCAACTTGATCGCTGGTCTTATTTACCATTTTCTTAGCAGGTGGTTTATATCTGGTCCTTTCGGGTCGCCTGACCTAGGCTGATGGTGCTTCATAACGATTTTGCTTGAGTCGAGCGGCTCTCTAAGGCTTCGATGTACTCATACCTGCCACCAAAACATATTTAAGGATTTAGTAAACGTCTTGAAACTTAGTAACCCAAGACAATTCACTGAATGGTTATTGGCTCTACTGGAGGAGTCTGAAATCAACAACATATAACTGCTTGGGCATTGAGTGTTCCGCTACTTGTGGGAGTACGTGAGAGGATCGATGCAGAGCAGAAGTGGGGTTAAAGAAGCCAACAACGCATCCCCCTTTACTTAATAGGGCTTGAAAGGCTGGACAGTTTGTTTTCCTTTCCTGTCCATTATTTTCAATCCAAGCCGAAATAGGAAAAGCCGCAAGCACCACTAGGCTCGGTCGTCGATTAAACGTTAGTGGGGTCCGATATTCATTCCTTACTCAAATAGGAAGGTGGGAATCTCAATCTAGCAGCGTGGTCGAGAACAAGACTTTGCTGATCCATGGGATTTTTGTTTTGGTTACAAGAAGCACTTCTTTGCTCACTTGTAGTGCCTCGACTCGACTTTCCGCTGTAGAATTGAGTGAAGTGACGAGAGCTGAAGCCGAGGTTTCTTGCTACGCTCCATAGATGTTCGTACGATTCTTTTGGATTTTGGGTGTGTTTGAATTCAACCTCTCGTTAGGTCTTCACTGAAGGATTGTCCACCTTCTCAAGCCTCTCTACCATACCCTTAGAAGGTGACAATGGATGACTTCCGTTACTAAATGGAAGATAGTTTCAAACTAGTTGATAGTTGTTCCCTGGTTGCACCCCACAATGGGTTCTAATTTACTAAATCACATATTTCTATTTTTGGAACATCACATGTAGTGTTTTTGGGGGAGAATAACTCGGCGCGAGGCCTCCCGTGAGAGGTCAGGTAATGGTTAACAACTCAGGCAGGAAATGCTGAAAACCGGCTAACGATGCAAGAGCTCTTTTCCCCTTATACGTTATAAAACAAGGGTATGTCGGGTTTTTGGACCTTATGTTGAGTAAGGGTTCCAAACATTCCAAAAGTGATAGGTATGTGTTGTTTCTTGGCACTCTCTTTCTATATTATGCCAACCTACAAAACAGCGATGGAAAGTGGATTTCAGGTTCGATAGTCTCAAGAAGGTATTAGCCACCGGTGATCATACTTTCATAAAAGCACCATTGGGTGGTGTTTCCTCTACTTCCTATTGAACATCGAACAAAAAATAGATATCACCATCAGCTCGACTAAGAGTTCTGAATCGAAAAGGTAAACTGAACTTGACTTAAGACAAAAGAAGCGAGTGCCAAACAAAAAACCACTTTCTTAAGGATTCCAACTACTAGTCATTAAGACTACTATGAATAACAATTAAGGAAGTCCATTTCTTGACTTGGCCTGCATGCATTATACCTAATGTTTTAACTTGATTTCAATCTCAACAAAGAAATGAAAGCTTAACTCTTTTCTCCCTTGCAGCGCCTCTTAGTATTTTATTTTTGCCTACATTGTGAAGATCTCTCGGGTGTCTACGGTAGATCCGATCAGTCTCGTGATGAAGAGAAGCCTTTTCCGATGTTGAAAGGTATCGTCATGACAATTCAATTTGTCCAATAAACTTCTCGGGGCTCCCCATGGTTTAGTAAAAGGGAGGAGATATTTTTTATTCATCTGGGGTTCATTCATTATGAACTAAAAAGTGGTTGGCTGATTAGTGAGTTCTTAAAAACGTCATAGAATGCATGATCGGCCATTCTATTTTTGCTTTCAGCAAATAGGCGACACGAATCTATGCTTTCTATCTTTCAATCGGATAGACAAGGTGGGTTGCTCTGATGGTAAGCACCCTCCACTTCCAACCAAGCGGTTGTGAGTTCGAGTCACCCCAAGAGCAAAGGTGGGTAGTTCTTGGAGGGAAGGATGCCGAGGGTCTATTGGAAACAGTCTCTCTACCCCAAGGTAGGGGTAAAGTCTGCGTACACACTACTCTCCCCAGACCCCACTAGTGGGATTACACTGTGTTGTTGTTGTTGTATCTTTCAATCGGATACCAATTGCTTGGATGCGTTCGAAGCCTCGTGATGACTTGCAGAATACATTTTTGCTAGGTTTGTCTTGAGTCTCTAAAACAAACGGTCCATTTATTGATGGGCGAACGACGGGGATTGAACCCTCGCGTGGTGGATTCACAATCCACTGCCTTGATCCACTTGGCTACATCTGCCCCTACCCCTGCACAGGTTGAAGTCTCTATCTACGATCAGATCCTCTCTGAACTCCACTATGACCGCTTATCAAAGAGAAGTTTTTTCCTATACTATAGTGGCAAATCTATTGTTGTGTTTTGGAATTAGGGGAAACAAAACTTCAACAACTAGAAGCTTCCTGGCAAAGCTTCAAACAAAGAGGTTGGGTTGTTCACTTCATTGATTTGACTTCATTTTACTTAAGAGTAAAGATAGGGGTCAGGCGGGCAGTGAAGGCTCATTTAGTAGACAACGAGCGAGCTGCAAGCACCTACTCCTACCAAAATAAGAAGTAGAAAGCGGAACTTGAACTTGAAGAACCGAGCCTCTATCAGAGAAAGCCATTGCGCACTAGCCCCTTGTCTTGTATAGGATGGAAAACCTGTGCACCCCTAAACTACAAGATTTCTTTGAAACCCCTACAACATGAGATATTTGAAGAATCCCCTTTCTCCAAACCTTTCTATAATATAAGAGAAGCTCTTCGAGCTTTCTTCGCATGCTTGAGCGCATCCCCTTTCTATTAGTAAGGTTGTTAAATTTCATTTAGTTCCTTTATGACTATAATATAAATAATAAGGTTAGGGGATGCTATCGAGCAAGAAAACGGATGTGCTAAGATGCAACTTCGCACAACTGCTATGCCCTTGCTTCTTGCGTTATCTTTTACTAAGAAACTAATCTAAATAGAAGCTTTTCTTTCTCAAAGTAAACTTTCTCCCTTCTTGCTTTAGTGAAATAAGGGGCGCTAACACGGCCTTCCTTCAGCTGGCTTCGCCATATCTAAACATCCTTTTTCTCAAATGGATATTTATGGATCTCTCTTGTTCATAGATCTTGAAACCAGATCATTATCCATTTCTCAATAGATCTATTTATCGATAGAAACATATAGATCTCTATATAGATCTATTTCCATATCTAAGTATGGAAGAACCGACACAACAAGGGCATAACCAATGGAAGGTTCTCACCATGTCCCGACATTGTTCTCCGACGATGTCCCCTGGGTGAAAGGAGCCACCTTTCTCTTTCTTCCTTCAATCATTCCGATCAGGACAAGTGGTTCGTTTCGTCCTTCTATCTACCCAATTCTCTGTCTTTGTTCGTGATCATGTTTTTCGAAAGGTAGTTGTAGAGAAGCGACTGTGAAACAGCGATTCCCCCCCTTCCATTGCAGTAGGGAGGGCCTCCTTCCACACCATTCCAGCCTATTATTGATATGGATTTTACCGATGCTGAAGATAGCTTGCTTTTCAAGCCGCCCACTTGAGAAGCTAGTTGCTAGGAAAGAAGTGAGGTGGAAGCGAAACTGTCTACAAAGATTTGCTTCTTCCCCTGTAGTCGTAATACTCGGCTTGTCGCTACTTTGATTCAAAAGGTAACCGAAGGTTCCCTGACTTCTTCCGCTTTCCGCAACCGTAACCACTTGTCATTCTGATTACTTCATCCATACACCTTTTTTTATTTAAAAATAGCGATATGCCCTAAAAAACATAAATAAGAAGCTTCCATTCTAGAAGGTACTGCTTCCCACCTCCCTTGGGGTGAGAAGTTCCCTTCCCTTTTCTAAAATGCCTGAGCGGTCTGCTTAGCAAACGTACAAAGTATACTGTAGTTTTGTTGACCCTCTTCTTCCCATTCAGGTTGGGTTGACCCAGAAGTATAGTAATAAGGAATGGAACCACTGGAGATTCATCTGCAGTTCACACTTGGGCAAAGACGACTGACTTTGGAAGCGGAACACGAACCTATTTCCGCTATTCCAGGTTCTTATTGAGCGTATCGAAATCAAGGTTGATGATAAAGTCAGCAAAGTTTCCATGGTGTTCTACCTTTGGGTAGTCTCGGTCCACAATGGAAGGTTTCGCACTTGAGCCTCGTTAGACCTTAGGTGAAGTGTAAGGTGTAAGTGAAGAAAATAGAAGAGATGAAGCCCGTCCCTTATCTTAGTCTATATCCACAACTGACGCAACTCCGTACCGACACCTCACTATTACTTTCATTTTTCTTTTATTTTTAAATTAATTAACGGCTAAGCGATTTCATAACCTCAGCTTTCCTTAACCAGCTGACTTACTTCGTAACCTTAGCCTCCCTTTCTTTATAGTTTTCTAGTTCGACAAAGTGACTTCGTAACCTCAACATTGTTTTTTTATTGCTGTATCATAGGCCTTAGGCACTTCAAACGGGCGCTTCTCCCCTCTTTTTTTTGAATTAGAAAGAGCGGGGTCTTACTTATTCAGGGGGGATGAAAGACAAATAAAGGGACTAGGAGGCTTTATGATCGGAGAAAGAGAAGGGGCGTGGTTGGTGTGTCACTGGGTCGGTGGGGGAACCCGTAGGAAGGGGGAATGACCCACCGAATTCACATCAGAAATCGCCAACATGAAGACAAAGGAAATCTTGAATTGCGTATAGAAACAAAACGAACCACTTCTATTCTCGGAGCTGAGGTATATGAAGAATGGTTTTTTGGTCCCTTTCATCCAGTGGTTAGGACATCGTCTTTTCATGTTGAAGACACGGCTTTGATTCTCGTAAGGGATAGGTACTCATTCCAGACCGCTTTCAATTAGTGCTCATTGCTAAGTGATCGCTCGCTATCTGGCTGGAAAATATGGTCCATAAGTTTCCTCTCTCCTAGCAAGCAAGACGAGATCACCACTTCTCTCAGTAATGGACATCTTTTACTTTGTAACCTTAGCCTTAGATGCCATTTCATAGATTCTCGAACCTCCGACAGACAGAATCTTCATGTATGCGTTCTTTCTCTCCTCCCCTCAGCTATACATCCCTTTTTTGCTTTTGGCCATTTTTGTTAGGCATTGAACCCCACCCCATTGAGCGGTGTTGAGTGGTGTCCTCCCCTCATTAATACCTATACAGAGTTCCATCTTGAAGTGTTCATCGTCGGTCTACCATCTTATTTTTTCAAGGTTGAGCTTCATCAATTGAAGCTAATGCCATGCTGCCCTTCCATTGTTCAAGAGAAAGCGAGGACTTTCTTTTAGCTACCGGCCCAAAAGAAAGAGATTAGCCTCTTGATCGATCAATTGATTGGATAAAAGTACGAAGGGGTTTATTGAAGTCTGAGATCAGCCTAAGACTAGCTGTTGTAGGATTGGACGTCTATCTATCTCACCACGCTCCCCTACTCCTATAAAGGGTGGTGGAAGGAATGCTCTGCTCATCTTTCTTACGGCTCGTTACCGCAGCGCTCGTTCACCCCTTCGGCTTCTTCCATTAAAAAAAAGGTAGTATTTCCTTGGTAAATAGCATCTTGAATTGAAGCAAAGGCATTATTGAAGGAAAGAAATGGTGGGTCGGTCAATTGCATTAGGTAGGAGATGCAGGACCTGTCTTAACCACAAGTGCATTCGCTATTCGATTCCATCCTAAATCCCACCAAATTTTGATTCCTAAGTGTGTGTCTCTTCTTTACCTTTAAGTGATAATGGGTCACAAAAGGTATACTTTCTTCTCTATGTCGCCGTCTCATCAATGAGCGTAGATTAATAGCCAAGCCTACCCTTTTGTGCTTGTCAATCTATATCCCATTCTTCAGGTATAGTTTTCTGTTATCACAGATCGACAGGTGATCCGTCCTTTCTCCCCCTTTCGTCATAAGGCATGGTCTGACAATGAGAAAAATAATTCCTGTGTTTAGGTCCCTACTAAGCAGAATTCGTAAACTATGCAAAGGCTCTTTGAATACTTTTGAATAAGTTTTTAGCAAAAACAATTCTCAACATCCTTACGAGGTAGTGATAAGTTAAACTACTTGTGTTGGCATGGAAGTCAGCCCGATAAACTTATTCCATTTTGCTACTAGGGTTCCAAACCTTCCCTGAGCTCTAAAATCTATAAATACCTTTTCAACTAAAGAAATTCTATAAAGCTATTTAGAGTTGGTATTTCAATCTAAGTCGGAAGGAGGGCTTTGGACAAATAGCAACTCGAAAGTACTTTACTTCAGTCCTGGTACTGAAAGACGTGAAGTCAGGACTGGATTTCATAAGGAAAGACTTGTTTACTTCCAGCAAATTGCTTATTTAAGAATTAATAGAAAGAAAGGAATTAAAAAACAAATAAGGCAGCATTGACATTGAATGAGAATGCTTGAATAGGAATCATATTAGCAATTGACTATTGACACGAGTCTAAGCTGCCGGGAGAGGAGAGACCATTTTCATGAGAGAGGGACGAGCAAGTGAAAGATTAGGAAACAAAATAGATAGGCCTTATGAGCGGTCATTTAGGGCCCTCGTTAGCGACCCATCATTCTTCCCTAAGTTGTCAGAGTCTGATCGAAGCAAGAAAGAGATAGAGGAATCCTCGCTCATAGATGTGAATTGAAAAGGCAAGCCTGAATTCTTTTTAATTAGGCTTTGTAGTCTGGTCCCTGTCCCTGGTAAGGTGATGTAGTTATCTGTAAGTCTTGTTTTGACTGCAGGAAGGTGAACATTTCAAAAGTTCTTATTTGGTTGGGAAGAATAGGACTTCTGACTCCAAGCCTACCCTACCCGAAAACATGTTTCAGCTATTGATGTAGCCTCTTGTCGATACTACTAGTCTTCTCGCTACCTACAAGAAAATCCCATTAAGATAGATTGAATCGACGACCTATACTTCAACTAAAGGCATAAGGGCGTAGCGAGTACAGAACAGAGGAAATGCACATGGGTCTCCGTGAAGAATGAAGTCTAGGGTAAACAAAGAAGGGTAGAGTGGGCACACTGTTACTGTCCTTGGATTGGCATGGTTGTCCCCCTTTGTTGGTTGAGGCTCGGCCATTGACTCCGCTTGCCTCTACTTTTCATGTCAAGATTACAAGTCTAGTTTAGTGGGATTTACTTCTAAAGACAGGAATTGTTTTTCATCTCCCCTGTCAAAGTCGACGTCTTAACCTGACTTCCTGAGCTCAGTTGATTGTTGAAGCAATAGCTCTGGATCGAGAGTTGGATGCTTACCTTATTATTATGAAAATGAGAAAGAGCTCTTTTTATAGATGTTGAGTTGAGTAAGGGGGGTTTGCTGGCTTGCTGGCCGGCGCGTGCAATCAAGGAAAAATACCATCGCCTTCTTGTTTCAAAATGAAAAAGTAAACTACTTTAGTTAGCTAGCTTTGGTTGCTAAGCAAGTCAGGCACTACGCTAAGATGTGGATCGATCATGACGAGAATGGACTTCTTCTTAATGTAATGTAAATATAATAGAAGAGGCAGATTAAGTTCCCCTCCCTTCTTGACCAGATGAAAGAGATATGAATTCTATTTATGCGGGTGAAGGTTTGGCTTGACCCTGTGTTCTCCCGGATCGGAGGCGAGAACTTGAAAGTGAATCAATCAGTAGTGGGGTGTTCATAGAATAGAAGGACTCGCCCAAGGAGTGGCAGATTTGGATGGAGTCTCATTTTGATGCTGGGGAGATGAGATCTATAGATATGGATAGAGCCTCGCTCATAGATAAAGAGTACGCACGCTAGCGCGCTACGGCTTACGTAGGTGATCGGATCAGATAGCCCTTCTTTCGGGCAAGCAACCAAACCTGGCACATCCAATTCTATTTCGGTCAACAACTTGGAGGTATGACTGAGTGGCTTAAGGCATTGGTTTGCTAAATCAACATATAAGAAGATTGTATCATGGGTTCAAATCCCATTTCCTCCGGTACGGGAATGAAAGGGGCGGGCAAATTTACGTGAGAGAAAGAACCTCTTGGTGGAGTCCAGTCCCCCGGAGGACATAATAGCACTTCTTAGTGACTAGGAGCGGAGAGCCCGTTGCACCTTGTTTTTCTTTGACCGGCCTATCTTCTTTCTATAAGCAATCTCCCTCCGGCCATCCGGTCCCTGGACGACTCTCGGTTCTTGAGCATGTTGGGGTATTAGGCGGCAATTGAAAGAATTGCTCAAAAGCTTGACGAACAAGCGAAAAACGCCTACATATTCTATTTTCTTATCTTAGTAAATGGAGTTTCCCTTACTAGTCAAGTGGTAAGGTAGGGCGCTATTCTAGGAATAAAACAGACTTTAGGAAAGTGGTTCAGGTAGCTCAGTTGGTTAGAGCAAAGGACTGAAAATCCTTGTGTCAGTGGTTCGAATCCACTTCTAAGTAGGCGAAAGGTCCAAACCGTAGCCGGGATCGAGCCATATTTAGAAATGAAAGTGAAAGAGTAAGCAATTAAATATGAGCGCCCCTGCACTATACGGACGACTTTTTGGCGGTAAGGTTGGGGTGGCTTGCTTGAGGCAGATTCAAAAATAAGAGGTTGATTACTCGGATTGGTTCTCGCATCCCTATGCCTAAGAGGATGGGCGAGTTTGGCTTGAGTGTTCATCGATCAGGTGGCTATATATGCTTCGGGGTGGTGAGACGAGGTGTAGCGCAGTCTGGTCACCGTATCTATTTTGGGTACAAAGGGTCATTGGTTTGAATCCTGACACCTTGATATGGTAGCCTTCTCCATGGTCGGACAGTAAGGCAAACGGCGCAAAGCATAAAGTAAAGACATGATGCCTGGACTATGTAAAGTGTTTTTGATGGATAAGGATAGGGGGTTCTATTGAGCAGAAGTAAAACATTCACTCAACATTTTTTCCTCGCAAAAGGAATATAACCAAATGATCGAGTTTGCGAATAGGGATCTTCGGATCCGTGAGAAAAAGCATTCATGCTATTTTCTTTTTCAACAAATACTTACTTCGCATCCTGCCTTGGCCGAAAATGCCGCCTACTCCCCCCAAGAAGCTTTTTGTGACTTTTTGGATGAGAAACAAAGTGAACCTAACCAACAAGGGGGGAATGTATTAGTAAAGGACCAGAGAGAACTCAAATTTTAGAATCTACTATCTCGCGATATACGAACACATGGCCAAAACATAGCCTATATAAATAGAATACTCAGTGAATGATAATGAATTGGATTTGCACTGAGAAGTCCCTATGGCGCGGTTGAGGGCAGCTGAACGAAAGGAAAGCGGGTAGGCCACATTGGTGAGACAAAGCTGAATAATCTAACTGGAGGAGTGAAAGCCAGGATGGCTTGGTAAGCAAGCAATCCGTTATGTGGGCGCCAACTCCAAGTTCCCTCTCTTCTTTCTTTTTTTGTCACGATACAAAATGAAAGGTTGTTCTCTGGGCCTATCTCTTGCTCCTATAGATGCTGGTTCGAGTCCAGCTCGTGAAAGAGTTTGTGAGTATACCTCGGGATGACTTTTTATCCACTACACATCCTCGAAATCTAGTCTAGTTCAGCCATAGAGGACTTGATACTTATCTTTGAAAAACCCCAAGGGGGACGAGTCAATAGCCGATGTAGATTTTATTTAATAGCTGCGCTTACGCCTTTAACCCCAAAAAGGTCAGATTCATGCAAAAAAGTAACATCCGATATTTGTGAACAGACCGGCGTAGGACAGAGAAATCCCGATGAATACCACAAGGGGGGGGGGGCATAGGGTTGTGTGAACGCGGCTTTCACTAAGAGAAAGATGTGCCTACAATGAAACTGTTACACCTTTGTTAACGCACATGAATTATCTTTCCAGCCGGTGAAGCTAAGAAAACAAGCCCTTAGAAAGCAGAGCTAAACCCACACAGATGCTCAATCTAAACCTCTGTCCTCCTTCCCCTCCTACCAGATCAAAAAGAAGAAGCTTGCTCTTCCGACCAAAAAGGCTTTTGCCATGATATTACTTCCCCCTATTCGACGATTCACTCTTCCTGGACTTTCTTGACTTATCCGAAAACAATAGGGAAAGTGATAATACCCCTAATGCCGCTAGGCATGTTTAAAGACTCATTTTCGAGGCTAGAAGCCTAGACTAGACTAGAAAGGAGATTGCTTTGGTCTCCAGTCATCTCTACTAGATGCAGTTGCCCAGGAATCCAATGTACTAACTCTTGGAAGCTCCATTCATGCCCACCTACTGACTGAGGAATATTCTACCAATCCCTTGAATCTAGGGACTACGCGCTTTCAATCCCTTACAACTACCTTCCATGCCTTTCCACTGCCCGAACTACCAATCGCCCCACTATCTGCTAGTCTGGTTCGATTCAAGCTTCTGTCATGTCAAGCTTCCTGACCTGCTTTGTACCAGCTAGTATTTTGTGTACTTCGGGGCACTGACTAGCCCTGCTCAACGCCCTAAACCCTTCTCTAGAGCGCTTCATTGAGCATTTCTTTTTCCTATTCCGTCCTTACGCTACACTATCCATAAGGTTAACCTAGCCCTCTCTTCTTTCTCTTTGTCCATGCAAGATTCCATTCCTTTCCTTTCCTAGCCTATTCAATATGGTCAAGTATGTAATAGAATTCAATGGGAAGACCTCCTAGTTGGACCCAGACTGCGATGGTAGTGAATGTGTCCTCAGCTCCCACAAATGCAGGCTCCAAAAGCCTTAGACTGAGATAGTACCACAAAGTAGGGGTTAACATAAATGATCTATGGAAGTCCTCTCCCACTTAAAAGCTAAATAAGTAGAAGAAGTGCCCCAAATCAATGTATTCCATTCTTAGCAGAGGTTACTTCCATATAATCCCTCGAAGTACTTTGCTCACCTTCGAAGAGTGAAAGGATCATTCAAAGCAGA
>AWOL01S0020354.1:40604-56711 GCA_000715115.1 Nicotiana otophora
CGGGTAGGCCACATTGGTGAGACAAAGCTGAATAATCTAACTGGAGGAGTGAAAGCCAGGATGGCTTGGTAAGCAAGCAATCCGTTATGTGGGCGCCAACTCCAAGTTCCCTCTCTTCTTTCTTTTTTTGTCACGATACAAAATGAAAGGTTGTTCTCTGGGCCTATCTCTTGCTCCTATAGATGCTGGTTCGAGTCCAGCTCGTGAAAGAGTTTGTGAGTATACCTCGGGATGACTTTTTATCCACTACTCATCCTCGAAATCTAGTCTAGTTCAGCCATAGAGGACTTGATACTTATCTTCGACAAACCTCAAGCGGGACGAGTCAATAGCAGATGCGGATTTTATTTAATAGCTGCGCTTACGCCTTCAACCCCGAAAAGGTCGGATTCGTGCAAAAAAGTAACATCCGAGATTTGTGAACAGACCGGCTTGGGACAGAGAAATCCGGATGAATACCACAAGGGGGGGGCATAGGGCTGTGTGAACGCGGCTTTCACTAAGAGAAAGATGTGCCTACAATGAAACTGTTACACCTTTGTTAACGCACATGAATTATCTTTCCAGCCGGTGAAGCTAAGAAAACAAGCCCTTAGAAAGCAGAGCTAAACCCACACAGATGCTTAATCTAAACCTCTGTCCTCCTTCCCCTCCTACCAGATCAAAAAGAAGAAGCTTGCTCTTCCGACCAAAAAGGCTTTTGCCATGATATTACTTCCCCCTATTCGACGATTCACTCTTCCTGGACTTTCTTGACTTATCCGAAAACAATAGGGAAAGTGATAATACCCCTAATGCCGCTAGGCATGTTTAAAGACTCATTTTCGAGGCTAGAAGCCTAGACTAGACTAGAAAGGAGATTGCTTTGGTCTCCAGTCATCTCTACTAGATGCAGTTGCCCAGGAATCCAATGTACTAACTCTTGGAAGCTCCATTCATGCCCACCTACTGACTGAGGAATATTCTACCAATCCCTTGAATCTAGGGACTACGCGCTTTCAATCCCTTACAACTACCTTCCATGCCTTTCCACTGCCCGAACTACCAATCGCCCCACTATCTGCTAGTCTGGTTCGATTCAAGCTTCTGTCATGTCAAGCTTCCTGACCTGCTTTGTACCAGCTAGTATTTTGTGTACTTCGGGGCACTGACTAGCCCTGCTCAACGCCCTAAACCCTTCTCTAGAGCGCTTCATTGAGCATTTCTTTTTCCTATTCCGTCCTTACGCTACACTATCCATAAGGTTAACCTAGCCCTCTCTTCTTTCTCTTTGTCCATGCAAGATTCCATTCCTTTCCTTTCCTAGCCTATTCAATATGGTCAAGTATGTAATAGAATTCAATGGGAAGACCTCCTAGTTGGACCCAGACTGCGATGGTAGTGAATGTGTCCTCAGCTCCCACAAATGCAGGCTCCAAAAGCCTTAGACTGAGATAGTACCACAAAGTAGGGGTTAACATAAATGATCTATGGAAGTCCTCTCCCACTTAAAAGCTAAATAAGTAGAAGAAGTGCCCCAAATCAATGTATTCCATTCTTAGCAGAGGTTACTTCCATATAATCCCTCGAAGTACTTTGCTCACCTTCGAAGAGTGAAAGGATCATTCAAAGCAGACTAAAGGCACAGGGCCAAGGAGCTTAGAAGGGTGACAGAGGGGAGTAGTAAGGTATGAAATCACTAAGATAGAAGCATGTTGGAATACAGAACAATGACTTCATGCTTAAATTCTAAATTTGAGATTTCTGACCTTGAGAAATGACGTAAGTGATAGATGGAATCGTTCAGTAGGATAGTTTCCATTTTTGATTGAGAAAGCGGCGGGCCCAGTGAGCTCTCCAATAGTGCACCGAAACGAGGCCGGAGAGACGGTAAACCTTAGATCGGCTAAAATCGAATTGAATTGTCTTTGATTGAGAGAATCCTGCCCGATTTTGATTTTTGTTCCCGTGGGAGACATCGTAAATAGTTAAATATTTGATTCCCCAATTGAATTAGGAATCGATTGAATGGGACTTGCATATCCCTTATTCATATCCGATTTTTCTCTCTTTCTTTTTGATACTTGGTTGGCAAGGTCAGGGCCTTTCTCACTAGGCGAGCTAATCCATATTATTCTATGTTAATGTGAATTTAACGGCCTTTATTTTAAGCAATTATTTTCTCCAAGACGCACAATAAGACCTTCGATCTCTCTCTCTCCATAATTAATATGGAAGTTGGAAAAAATCAACCGGCCAAAGCTGACCTCAAAATGTTCCAAACACGCATAAGTGTGAAGATTGAAAACCTTTTTTCTATAATTCATATAGTTGATTAGTACAAAAGAAAAGGGCACTAGTTCACGCATTACGAGTTGATTCCTATTACCTAATAAATGGAAGGGGGCACTTCACCGAATGATAGGTAAAGTATGGGACGTTCAGTAAACAATCCCTTAGCTCAAGTCCTCGGAGATACCCAAGGCAGCTCCCCGTGTCCTTTATACCCAACAGGACAAGAGTATACAGGTCCGCCAGGGGCGAATAAGAGCTCGTCGAACCGTCATTCTTTACTTCCGGGGTCAATCAATAGGTAGTCCTCCAATTTCTTCTCGAAAGCCTGTTTATAAGAAATAGCTTATGCCACTCGTATTGCCCCGGATTGACAAAAGAGGCTTGGATTGGAGATTCTTGTGTAAACATTCAAGTTGACAATCGGCTTTCTAGACAGCCAGTGGACTCTGAAACCAATACCAATGATTTCGCTGGATCTAAGAATAACGTAGCACAGAAAACCGGACTCACCAAGGATGGCGAATGGGCAATACGTAGAGGTTGCTCCGCTTCCTATGGATTGTTTTATAGCGGTACGATTACGATGCTTGCTCCGAATGGAAGAGAGACGGCTTTCCTTTCGGATGTTGCAAACGCACAAACGAAACACCTTAGTCAGCGGAAGAAGTCACTCTCAATCCGATCTAGCAAGAAATGCTTTACCGGTAAAGTAAAGCGAGAGACAGTCGATCCTTTCTTAGGGTTCCAAGTAATTCAACCAGTGCCAAGAAAAGTATCCGGTTGTAGAGCGAGGCAGCAGAGGGGAGTTGGCACAATATGTAATCCCTAGGGTATCGGTGTCGGAGAAGGGGATCACTCAATGCTGCTACAGGCACTCATTAGTTCGGATTGGGTAGCGTGAAGGAGATAATAGAAGGACCCGCCGAAAGTAGTTCCGTCTTTCCAGGTCTTCCGGAGTAAAAATTTCCTCATCCAATAGCATTCTTAGTTAGTACCATTCAACTAAGCCTGTTTTTGACGAGTGAAGCGGCTAGGCTACATGCTTAGCCTAGTATTCCCGGATTGGTATTGGATAAGAAAGATTTTGCTTTCTTCCCACTCATGAAGAACAATAAAGTGAGGGGAGGGCTTCCGTGGAAAAAGGGTAAGTTTGGGATGAGAGGGTGAACACTAAAATAGTAGTCACCAAATTTGACTATTTTTTTTTTATGAAGGCGAATTGATAAGAAAAGGTACTTCCATGTGTATAAAAGCACAAGGGAAGGAGGCCCCTAGTCCAAGTATAATAGCATAGGGGGTGCAAGGGTGAAGATACTAGAGTGGTTTGGCACTCCTGGTCAGCTTTCTTTCGTTCGGGCTTTCTTTCTTCTGCCTTTACGCGAGCCAATTATGCGTGGCGCTGAAGAGGAAGGCGTCATTTACTGTACTACTATCGGCCATACAATGATGGCATTGTGGATCTCATTCGTATTCCAGTTTTTTTGGACAAAGTTAGAGTAGTCATTTAGGGAATAAGTCTTTTTAAATTATTCTATTAGCATAGCATTAAGTGGTAAACATTTTACACTTTAGGTTTTACCATACTATACATGCAAACATAACAAATAAAACCAAACAAAGATAGTTAGCATAGATAGGAGTCTATCTCCGGCAAGCACCAGAGTAGATCTACACTAAAAAAAAAGAACACCAGACATGAAAACAAATGTCTCAAGAAACTTATTGAAACCTTCTAAAACTAAAAAGAGTCGACGGACTCTTNTTTTCTCGGGCACCAAGGAAGATTGCCTCCACGATCAGTGTCTGCTCCTCCTGGCGTAGTCCCTGGAGTCTTTCTTCTAGTTTCTGAATTCTTTGACGGCTTGCTTCCATTCGGGCTTCAATAGCATCTGGGTTCACGGAGCAAAGATGCTTCAAGAAACCATTTAACATTGTTTGACTCTTTCGAAGAAAACTTTATACATTGTATATTTCAACGTTAATTTCAGCAAGTCGCTAGGGAATGTCGAGAATTTAAGTAGGGAGGGCAATGGCTTCTCGAAATACACTGGTAAAAAATTTATGTTTTTTATTTTTTTTGTAGAGCACAAAGGCTTATCGAGCCTCTTTTTATAGAGTGTATAGCAATTCTGCCAGTGCAGTATGAATTGCATGGCTGGCACAATATGAGTACTATAACTACGCTGCCTGTATGAAAAAACAAACTTTGCAGAACACTTTCACCTAATCGATCGTGGTGAAGTCAGCAATGGATTCGGCGGATCATACACCTTACACTAGGATTTGAGAAGGACATTTACGAGACTGAGGTGAGTTTTAAGAGAAAGACGGGGGTGATTATTTTTGCTCTAACTGGATGTGAGCATGGTAATTGCGTTGCCGAGAAGCGGGTGGAGTGGAATTTGGTGTTGCATGTTTGATGACTGTGAGAGGGGTTAAAAATTTATTGGTTTGTTTTAGCAGATATATTGGTATGAATGAACATATTATAGATTATATAATGTAGAAGAGCCATACGGCACGAGCAGTTAAGTACAGTACTATCATGCCTTTATTTTGTTGTGTGAAGAAAGTAAAAAACTTGCGAAGCATGCACCTCAATCACCCTGCCTGTGTGAATTGAATGAACTTAAAAGTACAACCAGCTTAATCTGGTTTTCCACCTATTTTTAGTGTTTGGCCATTTATAGCAAAGTCTCAAGGACATATTCGTTGCCGATTTGGGGTTCTGATGGAAGATAATGCTGAAGTTATACACCAAGTACACATGTGATTCTGCTGTGGCAGAAGTGCATGCGCAATTCAGCTCTGGAAAAACATCCTGAGGTCCAGAGAGAGACGATGTTTATAGTCAACCTCTGCCTCCCATATAGCGTTTTTTTCCAACACTTCTATGTGGAGATGGATGTTATATTAATATGATTGATAGTTTAAGTTTACTATTTGCAGTTTTCCAAAGTCTCAAATTTAAGGCTTGGTTCCGGTCTTGTTTTGTAGTTAATTTATGGATTTGAATACTTCTAACACTGAATTCTCTTTTGTAAATTCAACTTGACTTGTACCTGGAACAAAGAAAAAGGGTATCCAGTTGAAGTCCAGTTTGTTCTATTTTTCGCTTAGATGTGCTTGGCAGATGCGAAAGCCAGAGCGTGATGGCAAGAATTGATCGAGCGAAGAATCACAGTTCTTAGCTATCACATTCAAAAAGACAACTGGCATAATTTCACTCAATTAAATAAACTATACCCTTAAAAACGTATTAGTACTCCTACACAGTTGTTCAATTTTAATGTCATTCTCAACTCTATCCCTGACCGGGTCTTTGATTTCAAGCCCTTTCGAGGAGGGTATCTTTTTGGTTAATAGCAGCCCGGCTCGCAAGGACTTCCGGTCTTTCTTAGTTGACAACTTTATTGCAATTTCAAGTTCTCTAGTTACTCCTGCACAAGCAACAATAGTTATGGATCTGATTGAGGAGCGCTGGGAAGAATGGATCGGGGAGATGCCCTTGAAGATCACTTACCCAGCTCTGGAAGGACATGAGTGGAGAATTGTCACCGGATTTGATCCAAAAAACACAGGGCGGAGTTACCTTATTGGTGAGTCTTGGCCGGGTTAGTGTTTAAGGAAGAAAACCTTATTGTAGGTTCTTTTTTATTTAAATAGTGCCAAATTAAAAAATAAAAGGAAAAAGATGCTTGTACGCACATTAGATTTGCTAACTCAATTGATCCTACTGTGTCTAGATCAGGGTTCCCGCTTGTTAGCTTTGTATTGGCTCCCATCTTACTTAACGGGGCCCTTAGTTGAATACCGATCAAAATTGTTTGAAATTTTTAAACTTTTCCAATATAGAATTATTAGTTNTGATAGGGCGGAGTTACCTTATTGGTGAGTCTCAGTCGGGTTAGTGTTTAGGGACGAAAACCTTATTGTAGGTTCTTTTTTATTTAAATAGTGCCAAATTCAAAAATAAAAGGAAAAAGATGCTTGTACGCACATTAGATTTGCTAACGCAATTGATCCTACTGTGTCTAGATCAGGGTTCCCGATTGTTAGCTTTGTATTGGCTCCCATCTTACTTAACGGGCACCTTAGTTGAATACCGATCAAAATTGTTTGAAATTTTTAAACTTTACAAATATAGAATTATTAGTTATGTTAAATACCCCAAAAAGTCGAAACCTCTTATTCCGGTCCTTAGAAAAAGAGAAGAGACGTCGTAAGTAACTATAGCGCAAAAGCAGGCGGCAAAGGTCCGCAAAGGTAACCGGATGCCTGGGGCTTAGGACAAGGAGCGTCCGAAGTCTCTTAAGAAAGGACAAAGACTAATTAATATCATGTTTACACCGATCGAATTTAAAAAAGTCCTTTGCCCCTTATCTTCTCGCCTATCTTCTTTATTTTCTGATCGGATCGCCTGGCTTTTTCAAGCCCTACTTGAATTGCTTTCTTAAAAACATATTTCTTTATTAAGAGTCCGTTAAGAAGCTAAGCTCCTTCAGATAGTAAGTCTCATTACTATCCGATGATAGTCACTTCGCTTTTCTTTTAGACTGAACAAGAAAAATAGAAAGATTGAGCGTAAAAAAATATAGAGAATGAGCTATTACGTGCAAACAATGGAAATTCAATAATAAGAGTGTGATCTTCTCGCTTAAGAATATGCGATTCCTCCAGAGTGAAGTTGTTGGTGGGAAGAAAAGATGAGGAAGCTAGTTTAATTGAGGAAGACACTTTCTTTAATGTATACTAGATGGTCTACAAAAGCATGACGCATGATTCTTCTCCTTTTTTTAGTCCACTCTCCCTTAGAAAATAGAGCTGCTTGAAAGCAGATTTCAAAATTACATAGGTGAATGTAGAGATCACCGGTGTCCTACTCGAGACGAAGTACTTGTCGTCCCCAAACCAAAAGGGATGAGGGAAAAAGGCTCGAGAAAGCGTCCTTGGAAGAGAGAATATCTGAAAAAGTGTTAGCGGGGAGCCCATCCCTCTCGTTCTTACAGAAGACATAAGGGGGAATACACGACGGACGGAAAGCGGGGAAACATCCTTTTTCTGTCTTCTCTCCACAGAGGAAGGAAAGCACCGCCAAGCCAACAAGAAAGCAGAAACTGCATGAGGTAAGACTAAGGGCCTTGTGCGCCCTGCAAGAGATTACCGGGGGTCTCGGTACCAGGGGGGCGCGGGAACAAGAAACTCCAGTAAATAAAAGAAAGACAATAGGAGTCCTCTCAATAGCCGAGGGCCCACTTCCCTATATGCGCTTACGGAAGGGGAAAAGCTTGATTCTCATAGATTAGACAATACACATGTGCAAACAAGAAAATCAAACTATCTTCTTATTGATACTATATATTTATCCTTTCCCCTATAGATCCACCTTTCTTCAAAATAAAGATATAGCAACTAAAAGAAAGCTAAATCGAATCGGAATAGGATAAAGAACGCACGAAGAATCAGAGAGAAAGAGGATTATAAAAGCGAAAAGCCTAGAAGACTAGATTGTCAGACTCGGAGGTAGCAGTAAGATCTCTGTCTCCAGAGAAGGCATGAGGGTTTTCTAAAAGTCTCCTCTCATTACTTATGGATAAAGCTCTTAAGCTTAAGCTTTTACGAACTGAAAGATCTTCCCATTCTAAATAAGAATGAGAGTCTTTCAACTAGATGTGCTCCTTTGGCTGGGTTTGAGAGAGAGNTTTTTCAAGCCCTACTTGAATTGCTTTCTTAAAAACATATTTCTTTATTAAGAGTCCGTTAAGAAGCTAAGCTCCTTCAGATAGTAAGTCTCATTACTATCCGATGATAGTCACTTCGCTTTTCTTTTAGACTGAACAAGAAAAATAGAAAGATTGAGCGTAAAAAAATATAGAGAATGAGCTATTACGTGCAAACAATGGAAATTCAATAATAAGAGTGTGATCTTCTCGCTTAAGAATATGCGATTCCTCCAGAGTGAAGTTGTTGGTGGGAAGAAAAGATGAGGAAGCTAGTTTAATTGAGGAAGACACTTTCTTTAATGTATACTAGATGGTCTACAAAAGCATGACGCATGATTCTTCTCCTTTTTTTAGTCCACTCTCCCTTAGAAAATAGAGCTGCTTGAAAGCAGATTTCAAAATTACATAGGTGAATGTAGAGATCACCGGTGTCCTACTCGAGACGAAGTACTTGTCGTCCCCAAACCAAAAGGGATGAGGGAAAAAGGCTCGAGAAAGCGTCCTTGGAAGAGAGAATATCTGAAAAAGTGTTAGCGGGGAGTCCATTCCTCTCGTTCTTATAGAAGACATAAGGTGGAATACACGACGGACGGAAAGCGGGGAAACATCCTTTTCTGTCTTCTTTCCACAGAGGAAGGAAAGCACCGCCAAGCCAACGAGAAAGTAGAAACTTGATGAAAGAAAGACAATAGGAGTCCTATCAATAGCCGAGGTCCCACTTCCCTATATGCGCTTACGGAAGGGGAAAACCTCGATTCTAAAACATTAGACAATTCACATGTGCAGACAAGAAAATCAAACTATCTTTTTATTGATACTATATATTTATCCTTTCCCCTATTGATCCACCTTTCATCAAAATAAAGATATAGCAACTAAAAGAAAGCTAAATTGAATCAGATTAGGATAAAGAACACACAAAGGATCGGAGAGAAATAGGATTCTAAAAGCGAAAAGCCTAGAAGACTAGATTGTCAAACTCGGATGTAGCAGTAAGATCTCTGTCTCCAGAGAAGGCATGAGGGTTTTCTAAAAGTATCCTCTCATTACTTATTGATAAAGCTCTTAAACTTAAGCTTTTACGAACTAAAAGATCTTTCCATTCTAAATAAGAATTAGAGTCTTTCAACTAGATGTGCTCTTTTGGATGGGTTTGAGAGAGGGAGCGTGAGATAGGTGGTATAATAACTAGTCTAACTTCCTTGTATCTGAAAGCGATGACAGGATGTTAGGTCCAGTAAGGAGACTTTTAAGATATTGTACTCCCACGAATAGACTGTTAGGCTAAGAAGCATAGGTTGGGATTGATCCCACCTTTGAAAGAGTGGTTTTGTTCTTTCAATACAGCTTATCAAGTTATCAAGCTGAACTGCCTTCTGTAGGGAGCTTGATTCATTTGTTTACTCTAAGTCTTATTACCTACGCGATGGATTGCTATTTGAAAACACTTTCAATACAAAAAGATCTCATTCCGGCTATACTCTAGTTGGACAGTCTTAGTTCCATTTGAGAAGTCAAGGAGGCATGAAGAGCAAACAAAGGGTCTTTATATTTGACTGTCCGAAATCAAGTGGGAGATTGAATTGAACAGGCCCCTTACTATAGATAGGGTGTTAGCGTTGTTTTTCATAATAAGGAAGTTTAGGTTTGACTAATAAGATAGAAAAGGTCAAGCCAAAACCCACTCTGCTGAGTTCGGCTTTCGGGGATACATACTTTAGGGCTTATGTAATATATAAAGAAGAACCCTTTTAGGCCTTTTTGTTTAAGGGCTGCTCGCCTTTGGAATAGAAGCAAGTGGAAGAGCAGAGGTTATTTCGGTAAATCGATGTATGAGCTGAGGCTCCCATGTCCTGCCGACCCTCCGAAAAAGTAAGGGCTCATAGGGAGTTAGAAGCAAGCACAGTAAAAGGCGAGTAAAACTCACATAAGCAGAGGGGGAGACACATTCATGAAAAGCGAGAAGCCCTACCGTGGGGGACTGACCAACTATGAATAAATATTACTTATGCTTACGGGTAAAAGCATAAATTAGTCCATATCGTGGGTCTATTTGTTACAAAAGGCAAACATCCCCTTTCCAAAACATTAACATAGGTCCTTAGGCAAACATCGAAAAGGGGGCGAAAAGAGTGTATTTTCCTTTACAATATTTCAGAATGTATCATGGCTCTATCTATTCATTAAAAAAAGAGTTTTGCATCTCGGGTGAACAAATAGGCATGGGGAAGAGTGAGAGGGGGGCTACGAGCCCTCTCACATTGTTGTTCCCGGACCACACATCTCTTCCTTCCCCTTCGCCGGGCCTGGTAAGATCAGATTTCTAGAACGAAGTGAAGTGATAGCAAGAGAAGACTGTTGGCGGGAAATCCCTATTCATAAAAGCCCCTTGTAAAGGGAAAATGAATGTGTGCTCCTGTGTACCAGCTGAAGAAAGGATCTTTGGAAGCTTACGTTATTATTATATTAAAAGGGAAAAGGATGGAAAACCTATCTGACTAATAAGAAGAAAGGGGCAAACCAAAACCTACTCCTAACAAGTTGCTAGATTGAAGTAGTACATTATACATCTGCCCGCCAGCAACGTAGGGGGTTCGATTCCTGTTATACGCGATATGGCAAAAAAGACTGATTCAATGAGATATCCTTTGCCTGCATTAAGATTTGAAACTTGTCGCCTACTTTCAGGAAATGTTTGGAACAGAGAATTTACAATAATTCAACGCCGTATTCTCCGAAGATTGAGGAACAAGAAGAGATCTATTAAGAAAAAGATTTATTCTAGAGAAAATATTAACAGTTACATCCAATCACAAATTACACAAAAGTTGTCACTTTTTGTGGAGATTTACCCATCACAGAGATGCACAGAGGAAGAGAACGAACTTCATATATCCCTTTTCTACTCAATCCCGAAACAAGATCAGACGTTATCCCAGTTCGTCTCCATTTTTGTGAGACTATTCCTCAAGCAAGGCAGCCGATAATGCATCGAATGGTTTGAGTGAATAATGGAATGGTTAACATTACTCATTTCCCACAGAGATATAATATCATTTCAAGAAAATGATGCGAGAACCCGCGTTCAATAAATAAAGAGATCCTTCTATATCAAAATCTCAGTTGAATAAATAATAGGAAAATTCCTGGACCACCCGTGGAGAAGAACCAAAATAGAATGGTTCTGCCTACTCAAAACTAAGAGGGGATGCCGCATACTACTAAAATCCCGGTTTTTGCAACAATTGCATTCTTCTATGCAAGAAGAAGACTTAGAAAGAACAAAGAAGTTTGGATCCAAAAAATTATGCTTAGGAAGTTCTTTCGCTGAGCACAACAGAATGAAGAGGAATTTGTATCATTTCAAATCGCTATTCTTATTGAAGAGAAGGAACGAGAAAAACCAAAATATTCCTACTCGAACAAGAAGTCCTATAGTTTACAACTCTTCTTTATATAGTAATTCAACCGATTGCTCTGCATCCCCCCATCAGTTTACTAAAAAGAGCAAAATAAAAAGGATCGAACTACCTACTCATTATTCGGAGGTGAATCATCGAACACCAAAAGATGTGGAATCTTATGGACCTAACATAGGTCACATACCTCATGACATAAGATTGAAAGATCCAAATATTCTTCTTCGGAGGAGAAAGGGACGTGGCCAAAACATATAAAGATCAGCGTAGTCGCTCATAGGGACATATCTATGCGGATAGAGGATAGTCTAGGTTGATTCATAGATAGATCTCTCTCCATATAGATAGGTATCTCTGTGGATAGAGATAAAGATAGGGATCCATCTAGATCTTGATTCACTATTTCCATATTTTTTCTTGATTTTGATTGATTGCCTATTTTTATGACAAGTTTTAAATCTTAATGCAGGCAAGGAAATATCATTTTTCAATTATTACTTGCTGGGTCGGAGCGTAGACGAGTGAGCACAGCCTAGGAAAGAGGGAAGCCCGTCATAGAGCAGTCAACTAGAAGTAGAAGATTGTTGGCCTGAGAGAAGGCGGCCTCTCTTGGGAAAGATGGCCAAAACCCATAAATAATCGTCCAGAAGGCTAAAAGGTGGCGGAGAAGGAAGCCGAACCTCGAATCGACCTGAACACATAAATAATTCTTGGCATCGAGAGAGATTTGAGATTCCATAAGTAACTCAGTGAGTGCTTTCTAATAAGGGCTTGGAAGAAGAAAATGAAATAGGAACAACCGCCCTGGTCGTAATAGATCGACTTTTATGCTAGTTCTTACTCCCGCATGAAAGTTCCATTTCACGGAAGGACGACGTACTATGATACTTTTTGTTTTGTCGAGCCTTGCTTTGGTCTCTGGTGTGATGGTTGTGCGTGCTAAAAATCTGGTACATTCTGTTTTGTTTCTCATCCTAGTCTTTCGCAACACTTTGGGTTTACTTCTTTTGTTAGGTCTCGGACTTCTTTGCTATGATATTCCCAGTAGTTTATATAGAAGCTATAGTTGTTTCATTCCTATTAGTTTTTATGATGTTCCATATTCAAATAGCGGAGATTCGCGGAGAAGTATTGCGTTATTTACCAGTGAGTGGTATTATTGGACTGATCATTTGGTGGGAGATGTTCTTTATTTTAGATAATGTAAGCATTCCATTACCATCAACCCAAAGAAATACGACCTCTCTGAGATATACGGTTTATGCCGGAAAGGTATGAAGTTGGACTAATTTGGAAACATTGGGCAATTTACTTTATACCTACTATTTCGTCTGGTTTTTGGTTTCTAGTCTTATTTTATTACTAGCCATGATATGAGGAATCTGACATCTCTATATGTACATGCCAATGTACGTGCTGTACATGGTATACTACCATGGAAGCATCACATACTCAGACTCTCAGAGTACTTAATAACTTAGTATTGTATGGGCAGATCCAGCCCAGGGAAGATCCATCCCTCAATATAAATAGCAACTGACAGTTTGTCACTCAGTATTGTATATGGTCAGTCTATCCTAGATATAAATGAAAGAAGGAAACTTAATGACCTGGGAACTCCATCCCAAATGTAAATAAAGAAGGCAACTCCATGACCTGGGAAGTCCATCCCAAATATAAACAAATAAGGCAACTTCATGCCCTTGGAACACCATCCCGAATGTGAATATATATGGCAACTCCATGCCTAGGAAACTCCATCCCAAATATAATATCTAATGCCCTCACTGTGTGGGGTGTAGACTGCAGAGGGGCTCCTTCATCCCAAGTGATATAATACGCAAGGTCCGAGCATAAATCAATAGAGCATGATGCGGCGTGTAGCCCGATCCCATAAATATAACTCACAATTAAGCCCTCGGCCTCACTCAGTCATTAACTTCTCCAGTCTCTCAGGCTCACAATGTCATGCAAAATCAGCCCGACAAAATAATATGATGTATCAATGAACGACAATATAGACTAAGATATGATATGCAAATAATAGATGTGACTGAGTATAAATTAAAATTTTAAACAATTAAGTCAACGATAGTACGACCTATGCGGGTCCCAAAAATATTAGCACGTAGTCTAAACATGAGCTTTAATATAAGTCTCAGCTCAATTCCTCTAATATGTGGAGGATATATGGATAATGACATGATTATTTGATTATGAAGTTTCACGGAATCAATTAAGTCACAAATTATATGATGCACGCCCACATGCCCGCCACCTAGCATGTGCGTCACGTCAAACCAGTCACATAATACATAATTTCTGGAATTTATACCCTCAAAACAAAGTTTTGAAATGTTTCTTACCTCAAACCGTGCAATTCTTTATTCCAAAAAGCCCATGACTCGTGAATTAAGCCTCTGAACGCCTCGAATTCAGTCACAATTAATTCGATAGAGTCAACACAAATTATAGGAATTAATTCCATATAAAAATACAAATTTTCCAAAAAATCCAAAATTCCACTAAAACATTGCCAGTGGGCCCCACAACTTGGAACGCGACAAAAGTCACAAAATATGTACGCCCATCCAACCACGAGTCCAACCATACAAATTTTAACATATTCCAACATCAACTCAATCCTAAAATCTTCAATTTAACCTTAATGGTTTCACATTTCTTTTCCAACTTAAAGCACCAATTAAATGCTAACAATAACTATAGATTCGGGTAACTTGACCAAAATTGAGTTAAGAACACTTACCCCGATATTTCCATTGAAAATCTCCCAAAAATCGCCTCTCCCCGAGCTTCAGCTTGTCAAAAATGGAAAATGAGACGAACACAACATAAGTTCTGCTGCTCAGTCATCTCCACTATGCGATCCCGGACCAACTCACGCGATCGTGAAGAACAATTTTCCCCTGCCATAATTTTATCTTACATGATCGCGGATCCCTTCACGCGATCGCGGAGCACAGCCTCCTCCACCCTACGTGATCGTGGATAGCCATACGCGATCGCATAGCACAGCACATGAATTTTCCAGTTGCCTCCTTCACTCTATGCGAGCGCGGCTTAATCCATGCGTTCGCGTAGCACTACTGGCCAACAGCTTTGCAATGGTAGACTTACCTAACCGATCGCATAACACAAACATTCAAGCTGTCCAATTTAGCCCGCACAACCGCAGACCTTCCTACACGATCGCGTAGAAGGAAACCAGATAGTGCACCAGAACAACTTCAGCAGAACTCCAAGTCCAAAATTTGATCCATTAACCATCCGAAACTCACCCGAGGCCCACTGGACCTCAACCAAATACACCAACAAGTCCTAAAACATAATAAGTACATAGTCGAAGTTTAAAATCACATCAAACAATGCTAAAACCACGAATAATACCCCAATTAAAGCCTAATGAAAACAAACAAATTCCAACTTGTACATTCGATACCGAAACCTATCAAATCAAATCCCATTGACCCCAAATTGTGCACACCAGTCATAAATGACAAAACGTACCTATTCAAATTTCCAGAATTAGATTTTGACCCCGATATCAAAAAGTCAACTCCCCAATCAAACTTCAAAAATTAAATTTCCTATTTTCTCCATTTCAAGATAAATTGTACTAAATAAATATCTAGACGCACTCCTAAGTCGGAATTCACCATCCGGAGCTATTGGAACCATCAAAATTCCATTCTAGGGAGGTTTACACCTAATTCTTCACTCTCTCAATTATTTCAACTTAAGCTTTAAATCTTGGAACTAAGTGTTCCAATTCATTTTGAAACCTCCACGACAAGTCACATAACTATAATTGAACACAGAATAAGCAGTAAATGGGAAAACGGGGCTGCAATACTCAACAATATCGGTCGGGTCGTTACATTCTTAAACAAATGTTCGTCCTCAAACGCGTTTAGAATTATACCTGGAGTGTCAAATAGGTGTGGATAGTTGCTTCACATCTCCCGCTCATTTCCAAAGTAGCTTCTCCGACTAGATGACCTCTCCACTGCACTTTCACCGAGGCTATGTTATTTTATCTTAACTTTTGAACCTGCCGATCCAAAATAGTTACCGGCTCCACATCATAAGTCTAATTAACAACCAGGTGAACTGTGCTAATGTCCATAACATGAGACGGATTCTCGACATACTTATAGAGCATCGATACATGAAACACTAAATGAACATCGGATAGACGAGGAGGCAATGCATGTTTATAAGCCACCTCTATAATCCTTTCATGTAACTCAAAAGGCCCAATATGCCGAGGACTCTACTTGTCCTTCTTCCCAAATTAGATAACACCCTTCATAGGTGATGTTTTGAGTACCTTCTCTCCTACCATGTAAGCAACATCACAAACCTTCCGGTAAGCATAACTCTTCTTTCAAGATTGCACCGTGCGTATTCGATCCTGAATGAATTTAACTTTTTCCAAAGCATCCTAAACTATGTCAGTACCCAATAGCCTAGCCTCACCCGACTCAACCAACCAATCAGAGACTGATACCATCTCCCATATAAAGCCTCATACGTTGCTATCTGAATGTTCGATTGGTAGTTGTTATTATAGGCAAACTTTGCTAGCGGCAGAAACGGATCCAAACAACCACCGAAATCGATAACACAAGCGCGTAACATATCTTCCAATATCTGAATAGTGCACTCGA
>AWOL01S0020355.1:0-10339 GCA_000715115.1 Nicotiana otophora
CGACCCACTTAGGACCGGCCCACTTAGGACCGGGCCCGCGAAGCCCACTTAGGACCGGGCCCGCGAAGCCCACTTAGGACCCTTAGCTCCGTATGGTGATTTTGGACTTAGAAGCGTGATCAGAATTTTATTTGAAAGTCGTAGTGGAATTAGGCTTGAAATGCCAAAAGTTGAATTTTTGGGAAGTTTGACCGGGGAGTTGACTTTTTGATATCGAGGTCGGAATCTGATTCTGAAAATTGGAATAGGTATGTTATGTCATTTATGACTTGTGTGCAAAATTTGAAGTCATTCCGAATTGATTAGATATATTTCGGCACAAGATATAGAATTTAAAAGTTCAAACTTTATAGATTTTGATTTGAGGTGCGATTCGTCGTTCTGATGTTGTTTAATGTGGTTTGAAGCCTCGACTAAGTTTGTATTGTATTTTGGGACATGTTGAAATAATGGGTTAAGGTCTCGAGGGTCTCGGGTGGATTTCAGAAGGTAAACGGAATGGATTTCGGACAAAGAGGGTTGTTGGAAATTTCTGTTGCAGAAATTTCGCTAGAAATTTCGGGTGCGTGGAGCCAATTTTGGAAGCTTATATCTCGCAATTCATAAGGAATCAGAAAAGTTTCAAAACATGAAAGTTGTAGTCGTTTGATTCTAGTTTCCAGAAAATTAAACCATTCATTATTTGTACATTTGTACAGAAAGTTACGATGGATTGAATGAAGGCTGGTAGAGTAGTTTCGCCAGAAATTTCTGATGCGTGGGGCTGAATTTGGAAGCTTATATCTCGCAATTCATAAGGAATCGGAAACGTTTCAAAACATGAAAGTTGTAGTCGTTTGATTCTAGTTTCCAGAAAGTTAAACCATTCATCATCTGGATATTTGTACATAAAGTTATGGTCGATTGAAGGAAGGCTGGTACAAGCAAGTTCTGGTGGACTTTTAGTGACGGAAAATGGACTTTTAGTGACGGATGGGCAGAAACTTAAGGACCAAAAATGGTCATTTCCTTCATTTCGTTTTGAATTTTTGGAGCACGGTTCTTGGGCGATATTTGGACGATTTTCACGGGAAAATATTGGGGTAAGTGTTCCTTATTCTATATTGATTATATTTCATGATTCCATACTCATTTACATCATGAATCCGTGAATTTATGGAAGAAAAATCAAAAAAATTGCAAAATCTTCCCAAAACGAAAATTTAAGATTTGGAGGTCGAGTTGTTATCAGAATTCGATAAAATTGGTATGGGTGGACTCGTAATTGAATGGGTTGTCGGATTTTGTATGTTTCGCTGGATTCCGAGATGTGGGCCCCACGGACAAATTTTGAGCCAATTTTGGATTTTATTGAAAAATATAATATTTTCTTATGAAATTAATTACTATAGTTTTTGTTGACTGTATGGAATTAATTATGACTAGATACGAGTCGATCGGAGTCGGAAAATCGAGGAAAAAACATAATACTTGGTTACATTGGAGCAAGTCAAGGTAAGTGACTTGTCTAACCTTGTGTGGGAGAAATTTCACCTAGGATTGATAATTGTAATGTGTGAAAAGTCGTGTACACGAGGTGACGAGTGTGTACACGGGCTAAATGTAAAAAATTATATTTTAAATTGTGTAGATCACTATTGCACATTAATTAAATTATTTTATTTTGTTATATTCTTCATTATTGATTTAATGTTTATATTTTAAATTTGCTTGACCTTTTCCTGCTAATTGTTTTATTTGTTTAGTTGGAACTTGGTTTCTTTTATTCTGTGCATTATTTGAAGGTTGATTTTCTTTAAATTAAATATTATTAATATGAAGTATTTGACATTTTTAAACTTGATATTGAAGCAACGTATTAAAGATTTTGATATATTATTTTCCTGAATTATTTACTCCTGAATATTTTTATAAGATTTTTGTACTCATTGTGATGCAGCAGTGAGCTCTTTATTGTGAAAATTTTTTATTGTTGAATTATTTTGACATGAGCCGTGATCTCTTTATTGTGGAAAAATATTGTTGTTGAATTATTTTGGCAAGTTACATTATTTGAGCACTTGATGTGCAAATTATAATATATTGTGATATTGATACGCATGCGGTGGTATAAGGTCTAGGTATTGAAATGCATGCGGTGATATAAGGGTGGCTTGATACGCGTGACTAGTAGGGGGAACTACTAGAAGTCATGCGGTGTGATAAGGATGGCTGAAATGCGGGATGCTATTTCGAAAAAAATATTTTCTTTAAAATAAATTGTATAGGCTCCCGCGGTGAGATAAGTAAATGAGATATTGTGAATTTATTTATGATTTGGGACTACGAGGCGGTACCTCGGGAGTGCCCTTGTTGATATTGATTTATGGCCGCAGTTGCCTTTGATTATTGTTGTGATTTTCTTAAAGTTGAAAAGAATTATGTTTTGTTTCCACGAGGTATTTATTTGCCATTATTTGATGTAATTAAATGTGACATACTACTTGATTCATTTTCATTGTCATTTTATCTTATAATATTATTTAAATATTTTACCATGCATTATTTATTCTCCAGTAGGGCCTGACCTGACCTCATCACTACTCTACCGAGGTTAGGCTTGGCACTTACTGGGTACCGTTGTGGTGTACTCATACTACGCTTCTGCACATCTTTTTGTGCAGATTCAGGTACATCTTATCAAACCACGCATCAGTAAACTAGCTGTACGAGGAGACTTTGAGGTATATCTGCCAGCGTCCGCAGACTCCGTAGTCCCCTTCTATCTTACTATATGGTCTTCCTTATTTGCTTTAGACTCTGATTTATAGAGACATAGAGAATAAATTCTTAGAAGCTTGTGACTTATTTCTACCGGATTTTTTGGAGTTGAAATTGTTTGAATTGTAGTTTATTTATTTCAGATATTTATTATTATTCCGCATTGATAGGCTTACCTAGTCTTTGAGACTATGTGCCATCACGACATCATACGGAGGGAATTTGGGGTCGTGACACATATATACAAAATACAAAATAATCAAATACATATTACTACTAAGATAAAATATTCTTAAAATATTTTTATCAAAGCGCATAAAATTAGATAAAATACTAAAATAAAGGAAGGTTGTTTTGTTATTTTCTCTTTCTTTACAAGTACTTGTTGCGTTATAAGTGGAATAACGATAAATATATATACAAAATAATCCATGATTACAAGTTTATTTAATGGTATCTGTAATATATTTAATGGTATATCAGTATATTATGTAGTATCCCATTATTATAGTTAAATTATGGTATATTGTGATTACTGATATGTTAAATGATATTCATAATATTCTTCGTATACTTTATAGCATATCATGATTACTATTGAATTATGATACACTGTAATTATTGGTTTGTTAGATGATATTTATAATATTCTTGGTAGTATATCATGATTCACTGTTGAATCATGGTATACTATTGGCATACCAACAATTGAATTATAGTATACTTTATTTATGTTAGATGTTATTTTCAATATCAATACATTAATATATCATGATTAGTGTCGAATTATGATATATTTTGTTTGAGTATGTTACATGGTATACTTAATATTTTTAATATACTACATATTTGAATGCCGCAATATTCTTGGTATACTATACATTGGTAAACCATGATTAGTGTTGAATGATGGATTCTCAGTATTCTTGGTATACTATATATTGGTATACCATACATTTATATACCATGAATATTAGCGTTGAATTATGGTATACTTTAGTTGAATATATTAAATGCTATACCCATTGTTCTTAGTATACTACACATTGATATACCATGAATAGCGTTGAATTATGGTATACTTTAGTTGAATATATTAAATGGTATACCCATTGTTCTTAATATTACTAGTATGTTAAATGTTCACATATTTTTGCTATAATACACATAAGTATATCATGATTACTAGTGAATATATTCTCAATATTCTTGATTTACTACACATAAGTATATCATAATTAGTGCAGTATACCAAATCTTAGGATCATTGATCTAACTAGAAAGAATAAAAAAGTTAAAAATACTGCTAATTTTTTAATCTTAAAAGCGTAAATATTCTTAATTTATTTTATAAAAACCATCTACAAAATTTTAAATAAAAAATCAAAATCATAAAAAAGAGTAACACGGTAAATCTCGATAATCATAATCGATTAATGAATGTGTAAAAAGTATCTCAATATAAATTTTACGACTCAGTTATATATCTAGAAAGAATAAAATTAAAAACAAAAGTAGAAGAAAGTGATAAAAGTTTTGGCTGAGAAATTTTACTAATAAATAACAAAAATATTAGGATAATAATAATAATAATAACGGCAAAAAAATCGATAGTTATTTTGGATGAAGAAATTTTACTGGAAAGAATAAAAGTAAGAAAAATAAAAAAATATAACAAAAATAATAAAATAAATTAAGACAAAAAAAATTAGGTGAAAAAGAGTAAGGGGTTTTGTTCTTAGAAAAAAAAAAAAAAAGAGCAAAATAACGACAAATAAAAACTAAAAGAGTGCAGAGTTCTATTAGAAAAATATAAAGTAAAAAATAATATAATGGAAAAATGTAAAAAGTAAAAGGTGACAAATATTTTGGATAAAGAGAATTTAATGGAAAGAATAAAATTAAGAAAAATAAAGAAATACAATGAAAATTATAAACAAATTAAAACTAAAAAATAAAGTAAAAATAATGAGGGATTATTATTAGAAAGAAAAAAAAGACAAAAAATATAAAATAAATAGTGTATGTAACTACTCCACAAAAAAGGAAAAGAAAAAGAAGAAACTGAAAAAGACGGCAAAACTTTATTTAAAAAAATAAAAACAAAATGAGAAAAAATAAAAAAAGTGAAAAATACAACAAAGGAAAAGAAAGAAAAAAGGAGGAGCTCCTTAGGTGTAGCTTAGGCATAGGAAGGGAGGTGCATTTAGGTAATAAAATCTTCAAATGGGACCTGTTCTGTTAGTTTTCCAAAAAAATGAGTATTTTGGTCATTGAAGTTTTAAAAGGGCTCTTAGAGCCCGTTTGGACTATTGGACTAGGACGGTTCAAAATTAAACTGTAATCGTTAACCGAACCGAATCGATGGCTTATTGGTTTATTGGTATCGAGTTATCGGGGTAATAGATGTTGAATTGATTGAAGTTTTATAATTAACTACTTAACGGTTTGGGGACGAATTACTCAATTTTCTTATCGGAAAACCGTTAACCCATTAAGAATCTTTATATTTACACTTTTACCTCCTTATGCATGACAATATGTGTATCTTAGTTACATTGGTTGATTTCTTCTAGAGAAAGTCATGACCTCTATGAATTTTATTTAGAAATGGGATCAACAAAAACTACAGGAGTATTATCAGAAAATAAATCTGAAAATACTTTCAAGTTTTCAGTTATCACTTAATAAGTTGATAGACTTACCCATTTCCATCTTATTATTTTTTTTCAATGTTATACAAAGACGACCCTACAATTGAAGTTTTAGCATCAGATTTAGCCTTCATGAGTGAGCCCCACATCTTTCTCGGGGTGTTCAAGAGTTTTAGCTAGCGTTTGGTTATAGATTCCTAAATTTATTCTGAAAAATCTGATTTGGATGAAGTTTGGTTTGAAGATGAAAATGTGTTTGGACATCTGTTTTGGGTGAAGTTTGGTTTGAAAAAACATGAAACATGACTTATACCCACAAGTTCTAAAAACTATCACAAATATCCAACAGTACCATTATCAATAACATTCATTATATTATCGCAAACCATAGTCCTGAACATAAATAAATTTGATACAAAATTATCATTTTTATAATGAACTACATGATACACTATCAGATGACCGAGAAGACAAAGCAACATCGTTACAAAATAATAAATGGTGGAGTCTTTTATAAAATACGAAAGCTTGGGGCAATTTTTAAAAAATATAATAGTGATATTTTGGCCCAAAACCAGCTATTGAGCTGGTTTTGAGATTTGGGAGTTGGCCAAAATATAGGCAAAATCTATGGCCAAATATGTGTTTGCCAAATAAAATCCAAGTTTATTTTGACAAAATCTATGGCCAAACGGGTCCTTAGATTCTACCCATATTTTTATTAAGACAGTGAACTATGCATTTTGGCCGTATGGTATTCACAAGATTAGGATTGTTCAAAAAATTTCTATTTAGTTAAGCCGATAACTCATCCGATAATCGTTAATCCGATATCAATCCGCCCGTTATCTTATTAGATGGCTAGCAGATTACTATATTTATAATCCGATAACTGATAAGTCGAACCGTTAAGCGTAATTATACGCCCGATAAGCACCCCTAGTTTGGACATAAGAAATTTTTTACTTTTTTCGAAATTTTTTTATTTTTTTTCGAAATTAGTGTTTGACCATAAAATTTTCAATTTTCGCTTGAAAATAAATTTTAAAATTTTTCAAAAATATGAAAAACGCCAAAAAACTATTTTTCAAAAATTATATTCATTTCCAAACAAAACTCTAATTTTTTGAAAACTTTTTTCACTTTTTCTTGAAATTTTATAATTCTTATGTCCAAACGCTTACTTTAGTGTCATTTTCTCGAAATTAGCAGGAACTCCTAATTAGAACAGGATTGGGATAAAATTTGTCTCAATTCACAAATATGTAGGGGTTAATATTTTAGGGAAGTTGTAATTAGAACAGGATTGGGACAAATACCTCTCACAGATAAATACTTCGTTCGTTAGGGGTTTTGCGTTCTGAACTTTGGGAGAATTGACGATGGAAGAAACAGTTTGCTGCACTACGGTACGGCTTTTCTTATGGAATGAGAAGCTGACAAGGGGTCAGATATCAGAGTCGGAAGGGCTTTGTGTGTTTCTAATTCGGACTGAATTCATGAGGCTTAATGGCTGTGAATGCGGCGATTCTGGTTGCGACAAACTTGGGGAACGGACTTGCTCTACCGTCATTCCTTTTGATGTGTCAAAGCTTCTGAAAAACGATCCATCATTAGGTACAATGCTTATATCTGCTACTCTTCAATTCCTCCCCTGCACTACTGAACAATTGGGGAATAGCATCTCTTCTTACCTTTTCACTCGATTTCAGTTTTCTGAAGCTTTACAACTACCGCCACGACCTACATATGTCATTGTCCTTGAATTCTCCCACCTTCGATTTATTGAGTATACAGCACATGGTCAAGTTTCGTTGGATGATTTTCCGTGGGTCCCTCCCCCTATCCCGTCGTATTGTAGGTTTGATAAGGACTGGGACGAGGAAGAGGAGCTTCGCAGCAGCGCACGCAGTGTGAGTCCTACTGATTACATGAATGATCCGTACCATCGCTACTTCGCGGATATCCTCGAGTATATCTTCGTGTTAAGGGAATATACTGGTGAAGGTGGAATTTGCCCGACGAAGCCGCCCGTTGTGTCACGTATACCAAGAGGACTTGTGGAGGTCAAATGCTTTGCTTTTCCCCTAGACCAACTCAATGGCAGCAGCAGAGATCTAATAGATGACGACACTTGCCCTGTTTGCTATGAAGATTTTGAAGACAAGAATGAAGTGTTAACAACTTACTGTTCGCACGATTTTCATACTGAGTGCCTCCTGATATGGTTACTAAGGAACAACACATGCCCAACTTGTCGAGCAGTCTATCCTTTGCATTATTCCCCCCTTTTGAACTGCAAACGTCGTCATGAGCGCAACATATTGGAGGCTAACTGTAAACATCATAAGCACAACATAGTGGAGGCTACCATTGAAAATTGTACTCTTCCGTTTGCTTGATTCAGCATAGAGTTTAAGAAAGACAAAAAAAAGACTTTTGAACGGACGGAGTATTGTATTCTGTTTTCTTGTATGGTTATTGGTTAATAGCAGATTCGCTGTTCTTTTATGGGATCATACTGACATATTGGAGAAAATACGTTGTTAGAAATTGCTATATTTTTCAATTTTCTCGTATAATTATTGCACATTCTGTTGGCTACCTTTAAAATTGCTTTCCGATTTTATGCTTACTGCAGATTCTTTATTCTTTTGGTATTTTCAGATATCAATTTGAATTTGAAAACAAAGTATTTTTTTCATGTGCTAGAAAATAATTATTCTTCTTTGCCGTTTCGCTACTTGTATTGTAGACGCATGTGGATGTTATAAACATGAGCCTGCAGTCTCCCATCTCCATGAGCGCTTTGTACATAATCAGATAGTCAGTTGTGTATAGATTTCAGACATCAAATAGTCAAGCATTCTGATACACAATTTTCTGTTTGTACCTTGTGAAAATGACGTTTCCACAAAAGAATGGTAGGAAAAGAGAAGGACCGTGTTTAAAGGAAAGAACATTGCTCCTAACTTCTGCAAGTGGATATCGTATGCCCTTTAGCAATAATAGGACACTTATGTTCTGTTTTTTTCTTTGTTTCTTTGTTAAGTATGATATTTCTATTCTGTTGTAACTAGCAATTTAGCATATTTTCATCATTGATTGAGTTTCCTTACTGTGGCTTATTCTAATATCATCCGTTTCTTCTCTCTTTCTTTGTCTATCTGGGCAGTTTCCAGATTCCAATGCTCTACTCTTTTTTATTTCTCTGTGTGCCACTGTGTCAGCTCAACCAGCTTAGTTCGACTTTTGGTGCTACTTAATTTTCCTTTTTTGGATCCTGATATGGAACAATGTAGTCCCTTGGGTAATTGATTTTACTTGAAAAAATTTCCATCAAAGCTAAGCGCCAGATTCATAGATCTGCATTATCAGTTGGTGAAATGATTTGTTCTTTTTGCTTTTGATGCTATTGTGTTGCATTTATACAGTGAAACAGCCCTCCATACTCCATCCCGATTACCACTTGCTTGTCGTATTAAATTGGGATTTTTTTGTATATTTACGAAATTTTAAACTTATTTACCCGGTTTATCTAAATTTTTCTATTTACAGAAAGTAACTAAAGTTTTTACAAAATAAATACAAGTTCGGTCAAAATCTACAATTTATCTACAACTTAAATATAATTTTTTGTACAGAAATCCGGTCAAAAAATATAATTTAAATACAATTTATATACAACTTGTATATAATTATGTTAGTTGTATATATTTTGTATGCCGTTTATACACCCGACATACATAATATATACAATTTATTTATATATTCTTCCTCGAGTTTCAATATGAAATTTCAACCAAAGTCAACTTGAATCTTCACTAAATTTTCTCAAAATTGAGATATAAATTTCAAAGGATATCCCCAATCTTTTGTAACAACACCCAATCCAAACAAACAACAATTACGCAAAATTCAATTTTCGAATTCAAAGCTTCGAAACTTTTAATGGTTGTCAATTGAGTTTTTAATGAATTAACATAGGTTGGTTCCAAAATCTTTCTTCCATAGGCGAAAAAGCTGAACTATTTGATCAATGACAATAATCTAACGACATATACAACAACAACCCAGTATAATCCCACTAGTAGGGTCTGGGGAGGGTAGTGTGTACGCAGACCTTACCCCTATCCTGGGGTAGAGAGGTTGTTTCCAATAGACCCTCGGCATCCTTCCCTCCAAGAACTCCCCACCTTACTCTTGGGGTGACTCGAACTCACAACCTCTTGGTTGGAAGTGGAGGGTGCTTACCATCAGAGCAATCCACCTTGTCTAATCTAACGACATATAGCATAAGTTTATTTCTCGAAAAGGAATCCAGAAAGGAACCTCATGAATCAAACGTTTTCGTTCAAGTCCTATTGCTCCTATATCTGCCCAGTTTTCGATTCTGGAGGTACCCAAATTTGTCCTTTTGATTGTATATTATAATTATGGTATTTAGTAAATTTTGAAAGAATTATTTGATTGACTAAACAATCAGCCGAGAGGAAAAAAAAAAGGGGAGAGAAAATGGGGAAGATTAAATTTTAATATATTATTTTGTATATAACTGATATATTGTATATTAAGTTATAATTAAATTAAAACTTTAATATTGAAGGAAAATAAATTTCAAAGGTAGTATAGATCAGTAGAAATTCCTAAAATGATACGAAGTCCATCCTAATTCCTAAAGGCCAAACAATTGAAGAGGGTAAAAAAGGTAAAATAGCTCTAGAAAGGTTCCTCGGCAACCAATGACAAAGGTTAAGCTGATTTACAATAATACCCTTTTTAGACGTTTTAGATAACAAACGATTTTAACATATCTAATAAACTATTTTAACATTTCTAATATTTAATTTATTAATAAAAATTAGGTTAAAGAATATGTGAGAAACACATGAAAATCGCAAAAAAAAAAAAAAAAAAAAAAAAAA
>AWOL01S0020363.1:2811-74671 GCA_000715115.1 Nicotiana otophora
CCACCATATGGGGAGCATACCTTGCTAAAGAATCAAACTGTATACTATACTCTCGTACACTCATATTACCCTGTCGAAGGTTCAAGACCTTATCAGCTCTAGCTCGCTGTATCTCAACTGGCAAGTAGTGACGAAGAAAGGCCTCAAAAAATTCCTTCCACACGGCTGGAGGAGCATTCGGACCCCTAGATCTCTCCCAACTATCATACCAGAAAATCGCTAAATCCCGTAACCGATAAGAAGCCAACTCTACTGCCTCCGTATCACTAGCATGCATAAATGTATGATGAACCTGATCAATAAAAGTTTGCGGGCCCTCCTTCGGGTCTGATCCGGTAAACACTGGAGGGTCTAGATTAATAAAATCACGAACTCTCGTACTAACCGGTTTATCAACAGCACCGGTATTCTGCCTCTGAGGCTGAGCAGCTACCAAGCTTGTCAACAACTGCATCGCACTACGCATATTGAGATCTGTAGTGCCAGACAGAGGAGCTGGATGTACTGGGTGCCTCCTAATATCCTCTGGAGGAGACGAAGAGGTATGAGTCGGCATCTCACTCTGAGCCTCACTTTGGCCTGCTCTGGCTGGAGGCACCTGACTGGTACCCTCTCCCACAACTGTATCAAGCCGTTTACTAATCGCTTGCTTCCTAGTCGAAGGCATCGCTGAAAGAAAACAAGGTCAATATTAGATATGAACACTTACGACTCAACTCTACGCACGATCTAGATTCAGGAAAAAGATAACAACCCTAGATGTCACGTAGCCTCCTGATTATAAATGTGGCGCGCTACACATCCATAATCAAAACTCTACTAGACACGGCTCATAGACACCCCTAGGACAGACTTGCTCTGATACCAAGTTTGTCACGACCCAACTGGAGGGTCATGACTAGCACCCGGGCCATACTTGCCGAGCACCAACGTACATTTTATCTAACCTTCCTGATTATCTTTAAGGGCCGACAAGATCAATATAAATGGTAGACATGGATCATGAACATCCAACAATGAAAGATAATGGCATGAACACACATAACATGGTACGACAAGACTGTCAAGAACTATATATATAAGGTACGAGCTACCATGCTGCCATGAACGACTATATAACAAAAATCAGCCGACAAGGCATTCCAAACTATACATGAGTCGACACATATCTATGAGCCTCTAAAGGAACATAAGTGCTGCAACATTGCCGGAATAGGGCCCCGACATACCCATAATGTCTATAACAAAAATGCATACCAAGACCACGGCAAGTCCGAAGAAGGGATCTCGCCAATAACCGCTGAACTGGACAGCCTACTATGGTGGGGGAGCTGCGTCTACCCATCTATCAGGACCTGCAGCATGACATCCAGCGTCCACAAATAAAAAGAACGTCAGTACGAATAAAGTACTAAGTATGTAAGGTAGGAAAGCATAAGTAAGAATAGTAATGTAAACAAGGATAGAGAATATACAACCTGTGACATCTGGGTACCTCTGAGGCTATTGACATGAAATACATGATACATACTTATATATACATAAACTTTTAAAACATATGCCTTTGTGGGCATCACCATCATCATATCGTACCCGGCCGATAGGCTCGGTAAAACGTAACCGGCCATCGTAGGGCTCGGTAGAATCATAACCGGCCACGTGGAGCTCGGTAAAACCCAACTGATCAGTGGTTGCACAATAGGGGCCATACCCGGCCGACTATAGCGCGGCTCGGTNGCCGACTATAGAGCGGCTCGGTAGAGTAAAATAGATACATATATATGATGTATGCTAGACTCATTGGAATCACATTTTAAACCTTTCGGAGTGACATAAGGTCGGTATCCTTCATACACGTTATTAGGATTAACTATTCATCAAGAATCCTATAAGAATCAGGAAGTACCAACAACATTGATAACATAAGAATAAGAGAAGTAACATCAACATCAATCGTTCCATAAGAAGGGTAGCAATGTAAGTACTGCTAGCTTCTAAGGATAGAGTATCTTTGGAAGCTCGTTCATTATATTATGTACAATCAGAGTCGTGCAAAAGATTGAAAGGGATAGCCTCACATACCTTGTATATACTTCCCAACCTCAAGCTATGCAAATGTCACGACTCCTTAGTCTACAATAAGAGAAATGACCTTATCATTATCGTTTAAGCGTCGTAACTATAATGTATCGACCGCAACCTATTTTACGATGAAATGAACAGCACCTCCCCTATTTATATGACTTCCCACAAGTCAAGACAATCACCAAACATCCCAAACAACATCAACAATAATCATATTGAGCCTCCCAAAACAGTCCACCAATGAACAACATTACTACCAAGCCTTTCGATATATATTTCACAAGTTCTAGCTTCAACGACTTAGCCGCAACTTGGATAATCTTAAATACATGTAGAGTAAGAGGTTCCTTAAATTTAAATGGAAAGAAAAACTCTGATTTGACCTTAATTGTCCATGAAATATCCCTCCAATTCTGCCATAAAAACAAGTAAGCGAAACTAGCTATCAATTCGGGTTTTTTCGGCACTAGAATTACTTTAGAAGATTTGAAATCACCTAGGGTTGATATTAAAAACTTGAGAGAGTATTTACAGAACATAAAACACTTAAAACAACCTCCCACACGAGCTGGAACAACACAAAATCAGCAACAACAAGAAGAACAAGAAACTTACTAGCACCACCGGATTCCCGACACTTGATTTATGTTGTTTGCCCTTTGTTTGGGTCTTGGATCATGAGAGAACCTTGAGAGAGTATTTACAGAACATAAAACACTTAAAACAACCTCCCACACGAGCTGGAACAACACAAAATCAGCAACAACAAGAAGAACAAGAAACTTACTAGCACCACCGGATTCCCGACACTTGATTTATGTTGTTTGCCCTTTGTTTGGGTCTTGGATCATGAGAGAACCTTGAGAGAGTATTTTTAAGGTTCTACGGTCTGAATATACAGAACAATAATGACATAAAACGGGGTTGAGGCATCTTATATGTATCCTTTGTGGGCCCCATAGAGCTCTGCTTGGCGTAGTCTCGCGCAAAGGCAAATATCTATCTATTCTGAGATCGTATCGACGAACGGTTTGATGCATTAGAAATTAGACTCATAGATCTTCAATTTGATGGGTAGATCACCCCGTAATTCCAAGTACATTAGGATAAAAACGTAGTAACATTTGACCTAAAGTTTAAGTAAAATTATAAACATAAGTTGCGACAACTTTTGTCGACTTTTGTTTCATAAATCGCTTGACTTCAAGACTTATGATATAGATACTATATGATTCAAATAAATTAAAACATGACCTCTTGGGACAATTAAGAACCTCTAGGTTTACCTGAAAATACGGATTACAACATCCTTAATTCGTTTAACTTCTAATACTTGTTAACCACTCCTATACACCCTTGTATCATTTAAGACCAATAGGATTAACTTCTTATCATCTCAAAGATAATCTCTTCTTGGATTTACGTCGACTAACTTATGGCGTGATCTAAGGTACGTGAATTTGGGTTGTAACAAAAGCTCACCCCAAGAGATCCTAGTATGAAACCACGTCGTCTTAAGGCCCAGAATCCATTGCACTCTCTCTTAAGAACCCAATAGTACTGCAACTGAGATACCCATTCTGAAGAGACCTTCTGTGACATTCAAGTTGTTTCTTTAACCTCTCTAATACTGAAATGTAGATCACTAATGATACAAAAATACCGCAAGGCTTATCATCATCCAATGCAATCTCAAATCTTAGCCATATACCAATCCGGAAAATCCTGAAATACCACATATAAATCTTGAACTCATTAGAATCTTCTCGTAAGTCATCCACTCTGCTCAAAATTTCAATGCACCACCAATACGAGTTGAATGACTTGTTCTCCATTAGCACACCAACATCTAAAGAAATAACCCCCACTTTTAAGAAACTGAGTGAATCCCTTGTCCTTGCACACTACGTCCGCCAAAACTAACAAACCCGAATCGCTCTAAGATTTCCATATGTCCATAAAGTGTAATACATCATGCATCCAGATATTTTCTTACTCGATTCATCCTTGAAATCAACTTTTCAAGTCAACATTGATCCACAAGTATGCCTCTGACCAAAACTAATATAACACATAACCATGCAATCTGATCGTCTCCCCCACTTGGCTCGAAGCCATAAAACATAACATCTGATAACCCACAATACCCTTACTCCATAACTGCCATAATCCCGCACTGTAATTCAACCAAATCCCTCATAAGCTCATGTAGCACTTATCATAAAATACCCCAAATAAATTGTTAAGTCATATTCATCCTCGTGATAGCCATGAAAATTCCTTCAAGCGATCCAAACTCAAATTACAGCATAGACACATCCCGCTGGCAGAAAGGAAACTCTTCACAGAAACATCATAGGGATCACACAACCTCAGAACATCCCGCACGAGATAACCCACCTGCTTAGCCTCAAACTGGCATCTTTCCATGACCCTACCATAGTCATAACAACTAGGCAACCAATTAATCCTCCCAAGTCTGAACTCGTCAACAAGACATAAGAATCTACTTCATTCCACAAATGAACAACATGAAAATACCGAGCCCAAGTTGTGGTCTAAACATGGCCTCAAGTCCTCCAGACTGGCTCACCTCCACAACACAGAAAACACATCTCGCACCTCGCCTATGACATCACATGTCGTTAGTGCACGGCTGATACCAACGCTCAACATCACGTATGAGTGGATGGAAGGAAATCAAGGAAGATTCTTTAAGCTGAATCAATGTCATACGATAATAAAAGAAAGATGGGAAGTTTTCCTAGATGCCATGTATCCCTTCGAAGATAGGTATGGACGTAATCATAGCGATCCGTAAGACTACTAGACATTTGCTCATAACCCGTAGAACCTATGAACCTAGAGCTCTGATACTAACTTGTCACGACCCAAAATTCACCTAGTCGTGAGGGCAGCTAACCCGCTAGGTAAGCCAAACAACGGTACACACACAACTCTAATGAAAATAATAAGAAACCAATAAGTGAAATAACTGAATTTCCATACAATAACCCAAGGATTGGTAGTACAAGTCATTAGCCACTAAGACTTAGATTTACAATGCTGGTGTGAAACTAAATACAACATCTGTTTGGAACATACATAAACAGAATATGAATCTAAAACTACAAAGGAAAACTTGTAGCTATTTTTGGAAAGCAGATATATCTTCAATGCCAGCTTCCGCCATACATAGTAGCATCATCACCAAGATCTGCACGCAAGGTGTAGAAGTGTAGTACGAGTATAACCGACCATATATACTCAGCAAGTATAATAAATAACCTCAATAACTTAATGTACTCTGCTCAGTCAGCAATCCAGCATATAAGGAAGTTATGCAAATAAGTCATGCAAAAAACCAAGGAAATTATAAGTAAAGATGAATGCAATAACCAAATCAACACTGGCCAGTCTTTTCTCAAAGATACCATGATCGAACAAAACCACTTATTATCTTTTCCCAATGTCCCCATCAACTAGAAACCTGAGGGTTTCTCACAATCCGTGTATACACCATCAAGAAAGAACATGAGAGGGTGACCCTAGGGGGATGGATCCATATCCATACCCTGTACGGATAACTCACGTGTCAATATCACAATCTGCCCGACGTGGTCACAGGCTTAATATCACAATCTGCATGGCATGGTCACGTGATCAATATCACAATTCGACCCGTATGGTCACAGGCTCAATATCACAATCCACCCGGCGTGGTCACATGCATAATATCTCAATCTATCCGATGTGGTCTCAGGATCAATATCATAATCTGCCCGACATGGTCACATGATCAATATCACAATCCACACGGTGTCACCCGGCGTGGTCACATGCATAATATCTCAATCTGTCCGGTGTGGTCTCAGCATCAATATCACAATCTGCTCGACATGGTCACATGATCAATATCACAATCCACACGGTGTGGTCACATGCTAACATTCCAATCCATATAACACAAAAAGCATATATACAAGAATACATGTACATGATCACTGAACATCAAATTTCATAGCTCAAATCAGGCAAATACATCACGAAACTAGCAATTATCATGTTCAATTAGGAGATTAACCTCTATGTAACCTCAAACATGGTTCAAATAGCTCACAAACGGGGTACAATATAAGAACCATCACAACATGAAGCTTAGCAATCCATTCGAGGTATTTTATAGACTAAACACTACCCCGAGAATGAAAAATACCCCGGTGCACACACATGGGCTTAATCCCACACATGTGCGCCATACATAACTCGTGCCTCAACCAAGTTTAGGCAAGATACTTACCTCAAGAGAGCCAAAACATTGCTCTAAAAGCTCCATCACGAATGAATCGACCTTCGAATGACTCGAAACTAACCAAAAGCAACTCAAAAATATCAAATAATACCATAGGAAACAAACTCAAATGATAAAGGTCGAATTTTTAATCAAATATTTAAATTTAACCAAAAGGTCAACACGGACCTGCGCCTCAAAATTGGAAAAAACTCATAAATCTGATTACCCATTTGATACGAGTCTAACCATACTAGTTTTACTAAAATCTGACTATGATTCAGTGTTCAAATCTCAAATATTCACTTTAGAAACATTTTGACAAAAATCCCCAAATTTCTCTTTTAGATTCATCAATTCAATGCTAAAATCAAAGCTAGAATCATGTAAAATAATCAAGTCTGAGTCAAAATACTTACCCCAATCCAAGAGGTTAAAATACCCTCAGAAATTGCCCAAATCCGAGCTCCCAATCTCAAAATATGATAAAATGAGCTCAACATCCAAAAATAAAATCTCATTTGCACTGCCCAGCAGTACCTTATGCGATCGCAGTTATACTCTCGGCAGCACGATGCCCAAAAGGCACACTGCCACAAAAAGCTCTACGCGTTCGTGACATTGACCATGTGAACGTGATGACCACAGATGGCCAACACTCTACAAACTCGACCTAAACAATGCGAACGCGAAGACAAGCTCCCCCAGCTCCCACACTGAACCGCGATCGTGAACTCCCCTCTATGAATGCTAAGAACAAATCTCTCTAGTCCAATTTTTCCTTATCTGCAAATGCGATGGATCCCACGTGAATGCGATGGACAATGAACCCATCTAAAAAACTACTCAACGCGATCACATCGCTGCTCCTACTATCGCGAAGCTCAACTGGGGCACCAGAAAACCAACAACTCATGTAAACTCCGAAATGGTCTGAAATCAATCTGAAACACACTCGAGCCCCTCGGGCCCCATCCAAACATACCACCAAGTCCCGAAACATAACACGGATCTAGTCAAGCAAAATAATATCAAAACCATGAATCGTCGGTCAAGATCGAACTCTTAAGTTCATAAACTGCAAACTTCAACCAAGCGTCCAATTCAAGCCTAACCAGTCCGAAATGAACCCAAATTTTGCACACAAGTTTCAAATGACATAAAGAACCTATTCTAACTCCCGTAACAATAATCCAAACCCAAAAATATCAAAGTCAAATCCCGTTCAAACCTATGACTTTTCAAACCTTCAAATTTCCAACTTTCGCCAATGAGAGTAGAAACCTTCTAGAAACTCTCAAATGCAAATTAGGGCATACGCCTAAGTCCAAAATTACCATCCAAACCTAATAGAACCATCAAAACTTTGATCCGAGGTCAAATACACCAAAGTCAAACTTGGTCCACTCTTCCAAGTTAAAGCTTCTAAATTGAGAATAATTCTTCCAAATCAATCCCGAACCACTCGCAAACCAAATTCAACCATACACGCAAGTTATAATATACCACATGAAGCTACTCATGCCCTTAAACCACCAAATTAAATCAAATTTTCAAAATGACTGGTCGGGTCGTTACAATCATGGTAATAGAAATACTCGGTGCCTTTGGTATGATAGGGCCTTATAGGTGTGATGGTAGGCTATAATATCGTATTTTAGTCGCTTATTACACTCTAATTTACTACACTTTAATTGAGTTTGAATTTTAATCGCTAGTGTTTTGCACTAATTATGTATTTTATGCCTTGTAGGAGTGATTCCGAGCTATGTAGATGTTATGGAATGAATTCAAGTGATTGGAGCTTTGAAATCTAAGTAAAAGCCCAAGGGAATATGCCGGGATCGCGTTCGGGGGTCGAGAACCACGTCAGGATAGCTAAAAAGCAAGAAAAATCCGTACTTAGAGAAAGTCCCATAGCCGCGGCGCGTAGCGCTCCGCGGCTGCCCAATTTTTTCCTGAAGTCTATCATAATAAGCTCTCTAAAGTTTCCCACAAGCCTGTGCAATATTTACAGAGTTATTATCCCACTTCTCGCAGGAAAATGTATTTTCGTCTGGGCCCGAACCTACTTAGAATAAATATATGTAAAAACGTTATTTTATTGACTTTTGACACATCTTAGACCAAAGGAAGCCAAGGAAGGGGTGGAAAAGCAAAAGCTCAAGGATTTTATCATCCAATCCTCACTCCAGAGAAGAGTTTGGATCGTTTTATGTTTTTCTTTAACTTAAACATTGTTATGATGAATTACTTCATATCCATGGAGTATCTCTCTTTAGGGTTCGATGGATTTGATGTCTTGATACTTGTTTGTGGATAATTAACTCTAGTTTTTATGTATTGACTCGTTTTGGATGTTTTAACTGTTGCATCTATATTCACTTGTTCGTGTAATCGAGAGAGGCATAATTTGTGATATTGTTTCATTATATTTTGTTGGTTGAAGTCATTAATTCTTCTTAGTAATCGGAAGAGGCTAGTTGAATTGTTGATTAAACTTAGTTAGAAGGATAATCGAGAGAGGTTCTCCTAAAATCCAATCCACTATGAATTCTTACATACCTTCACGTGCTTAAAATTGGTTCATCTTGTGAGGTTGAGACTTAATCAAGGTAGGAGTTTCTACTAATCAATCGAATTAATAACCAAGTAAATTCAAGAGACTCACTTGAATATTAGAAGTGAATTATCTAGAGTTAAATCCCAAACATTTGTCTTGCACCTATCCTATCAACCTTATCTTGTCCCAATTGATAACTTCCTTTGCTCAATACTTGCGTTGATTGTCATTACTCTATAGTTTAGACTCTTAGTTAATTTTAGATTAAATCACATAAATCTCTATTGTTGATCATCCTGGATAGCAATATAGACACAAACTATAATAATATTGTTTAACTCCAACCCCTGTAGATACCATATTATAGTTTACTATATTCGAGTACCGAGCATATTTTAGTGTGTGTTTTGCACTCGTCAAGTTTTGGCGTCCTTGCCGGGGATTGGCAATTAATAGTGTTTGAAATAGTTTGTGGTGCTAATTCAGGAATTGTTTATTTTTTTTCTCTTTTTACATTTCATGTTCCTTGATTATGTGCAGGCTACATGTTATTCTCTTCTAAACTTGCCCGTCTTAGCTGAGGAAAAATATTTATCAAGAACTTTTCTGGTCATCTCCTCCCATGTTTTAATTGATCCCTGGGGCAAGCTTTTAAGCCACTTTTCTTCATCATCTTTGAGTGTGAAAGGGAATGCCCTTAAATACACTGCATCTTGTGATACACCATTGTATTGGAGGTATTCATAATCTCCTCGAAGTCTATTAGATGTGTATTTGGATCTTCGTTTGGCTTCCCTCTGAAGACACAACAATTCTGAATAGTTTGGAGCAACCCTTGCTTCAATTCAAAATTGTTTGCAGCCACTGGAGGTGGTCTAACACTTGATAAGCCTTAGTTGTAGACCGGTCTAGCATAATCGCCAAGTGGTCTCCCAATACCCAAAGGTTGATTCTGAACAATTCTCCGAGCCCTCTCCTATTCATAGACAAGTTGTGCATTTCGAAGTGCATTTTCCTCCACATCTCATGCAACGTTTTCTCGTTGTTGGGCTATCTCTCTTGCAGACAAATCAATATTATCATCATCTTCAGCCATAATTTCTTTGGTTGAGGATTGCCCAACCTTCTCTATATTCTCGGGGAGATTTCTTTCCTATAACTTCTACTATAAAGAGGCTGAAACTGTGTTTGAAACGTGGGAGAGGTTCAAGGAATTAGTTTGAAAGTGTCAACATAGCGGAATTGAACTCTGGATGCAACTCCAGGATTTTTGGGATGGTTTGACACCGGCCTCATGAAGAACATTGAGTAATGCAGCTGGAGGCCCTTTGATGAAAAAGACACCAGAGGAGATAGTCATTATTCTAGATGAATTGTCTGAAGATGCAAATAAATGGCCCTCTAAAAGTGCTGAAAGAAGACGGGTGAATGGTGTTCACCAGGTTGATGCTAACACATCTGTGCAGGTACATGTTGATGCCTTGGAGAAAGAGATAAAGAAGCTGACCTTAGCTTCTATACAAAGTGAGAATAACACAGCGTGTGATATATGTGGAAGAGGACACCCTACTCAAGAGTGTCAGGCCTCAAATGAGGAAGTAAATGTTGTGGGAAATTATAACTTCAATGCAATGGGTCAGAAGAACCCTGATTTTTCATGGAGTTCACCTGGGGTTACTGCAAAATGCATGGCAACAAAACAACTCCAGATTCCAGGGACAAGGAGCTCCAGGCTTCCAAATTCAGCAAAGGCAGTAGTTTCAACCAACAATCCAATCAGCCAGGACTAGAAGATATGATGAAGTCCTTTATTGTTAAGACAGATGAGAGGTTAGATGTTCATGGTGCAGCTATCAAGGAACTTGGCACAGGGCTACAAAACTTGGAGAAACAAGTGGGACAAATTGCTACCATATTATCTGAAAGGATCCGAGGTACTCTGCCAACTGTTACTGAAAGAAACCCCAAGGAGACGGTAAATGATGTAACTCTGAGAAGTGAAAAAGTAGTGAAAGAGCCCACCCCTATCCAGAAAGAGATAGGACCTGAAAAAGAAAGTGGGGAGAAGCTGAAAAATGAAGTTGATAAGAAGAAGAAAGGCAAGAAAGGAACTGAGAAAAAGAAGAAGGAAGAGAATTCAAGAAGGGATGAATCTAATGAGAGCAAGCATATGGCTGTTTTACCTTTTCCCCAAAAGCTTTATAGAGAGAAGCTGGACAAGTAATTTGAGAGATTTCTGGATATGCTGAAACAAGTTAATGTAAATTTGCCATTCATAGAAGTGCTCTGCCAAATGCCAGCTTATGCAAAATTCTTGAAGGAAATCCTGACAAAGAAGAGAAAGATAGAAGAAACATCAGTAGTCAAGCTCAGAGAGCATTGCAGTGCAATCTTGCAAAACAAAATCCCACAAAAGTGTGGAGATCCAGGGAATTTTACTATACCTTGCTCGTTAGGCGCTCTTAATTTTGATAAGTCTTTGTGTGATTCTGGTGCGTCAATTAATTTAATGCCTTTGTCTATTTACAGAAAACTGGAGAATGAGCTTATAAAGATAAGGTCTGCACCAATATCTTTGCAGCTGGCAGACCAAACAACTATAATACCTGAGGGGATAGTGAAAGATGTCTTAGTTCGAGTAGATAAGTTCGTATTTCCAGTAGACTTTATAGTGGTGAAGATGGAGGAGAACAAGGAGATAGCCCTAATCTTAGGAAGACCATTCTTAGCAACGGGTAGAGCAATTTTAGATATACATGATAGAAAAGTCATGTTTAGAGTGGGTAAAGAGACTGTGACGTTCGAGATAAATGTAGAGACGGGGGTGATAAAAGAGAAGTCAGTTGCAAGTGTTGAGTAGAAAGTGAAGGGTTCGAAAGAAAAGGCTGCAATAAGTGGAAAAGATAAGTGTGGGGTGTACCCCAAGAAGGTTGAGAAGAAGCTGTCTGCATGGATGTGTGCATTGGTTCGGGCGCGTGGAATAGAGCCCGACTTTGACTCAGACCCCGACTAAAAATTCAGGGAAGTTTCCTTTACCTTATGCTTTTAATTGTGTGTCATGGGGACATGCTACAACTTAAAGTGTGGGGTGGGAAAATTTGTATGTTGTATGTATCTGTGTTAGTAATTTAGTTTTATTGTTTTAATAGTGAGAGATAGAAAAATGAGAAAAACCATAAAAATTTTAAATTTTAAATTTTTTCCGACGATGGATATTATTCGACAGGTCTCTTGAGGGTTTAAAGTCGAAAGAAAAAGATTAAAAAAAGATTTTCTTTTGTTAGGTAGTGAAATAATTTCCCCTTCGTTTTTCTTTGTGTCGCGGTTCTTTTCCAAGGGTTTTGTTTGAACCGGATGTAGTTAGTTTTGGATTTTGTAGAATAGTAGGGAACCTTGTGCTGTGTTTTGAACTGAAAGCAATATCTCTTGACTCTATTATACCTTGAGAATAGTGGGTGTTGTAGTTGTGACGATTAGGCTCAATTTTTTACTCTTATATAAGTACCTTAAATTGTAAGATCTTAACTTTGCTTAACTGCTTTGACTATAGTGTCTTGATAGTCTGATCCTGAGTGAGTTATGTGCCATGTGTGTGTGAGGTTTTTCTGTATCCTGTGCATTGCATTTGATGTATAGAACTTTCCTCGTGTGTTTGCAAAGTGAAATAGTAATTTTATTCAGTCTTGGAAGAGATATAGGTGTTTCTTTGTTGAGCCAATTATATGTTATTACCCACGTAATTGTTATGTATCTTAGTTAACCTCGTTGAGCCTGTAATCCTGTTTCTTTGGCAACCACATTGCAAGCCCTACCCATTTGTTTGAATTAACCATCTATTTGAACCTTATACCTCTTTTGAGCACTTAAATTTGTTATGAACTTTGTACAAGTTGAAGTGTGGGGTGATTGGTTTGGCTTTGGAGTGAAACTAATGAAATAAGGAGAAAGGTGCACTGTTTTGACAAAGTGAGATCCACTTGCATTGAAAAAGAAAGAAAAAAACGGTTGTATTATTGTGAAAAATATTCATTGATAAATGGTAGTTATGCTTAAAGAAGTGGGAGTTAATGTATAATGATGTTAAGGTGGAGTAGGGTTTGACATAAGTGTGGTATTTTAAATGTTAAATTGTATGTACTAAAGTGCTTAGGGAGGTGTAGTCACTCTTATATCTAAATGTATCCTACCCATCCACAGCCTATATTATAACCAATTAAAGCCCTACTTAATCCTTGACTTAATAAGCTCGATTAGTTGAGTAGAATACTACAGGAAAGCTTATGGTTCATCTTTTGTGGCATATGAATGTTATTTCTAAGAGTGAGTGAATTATTTCTATATTGAGTTCCTGATTGTTGTTAAATTTGATGGTGTGTGGAACTACTCTCTATTGTAGTGAGGGAACTTGATTCATGAAGGAAAGGTAATGTCATTGACCTCTGTGTTAGAGTAAGTGAGCGGGTTATAAATAATGCGGGATGCTTTCGAGTCAAATCTTGAGGCTAGGATATTACAGTGTTGTGCTTAATCTATTTTAATTATTATTGGTGTGATGAGTTATGAGAGTTGCTAAATAAGGTTGTGTCTATACAAAGTGTGGTTTGATTGCTCGAGCACCAGCAATGGTATAAGTGTGGGGTGTTGATGGTAGGCTATAATCTCGTGTTATAGTCGCTTATTACACTCCAATTTACTATACTTTAATTGAGTTTGAGTTTTAGTCGCTAGTGTTTTGCACTAATTGTGTGTTTTATGCCTTGTAGGAGTGATTCCGAGCTATTTAGATGTTATGGAATGAATTCGAGTGATTTGGAGTTTTAATTCTCAGTAAACACCCAATGGAATAAGACGGGATCGCATTCGGGGGTCGAGAACCACGTTGTGATAGCTAAAAAGCAAGAAAAATCCGTACTCAAAGAAAGTCCCACGGCCGCGGCGCGTGGGGTGGCGCGTGGGGTGCCACGGCTACCCAATTTTCCTGAAGTCTGTCAGAACAAGCTCTCTAAAGTTTTCCACAACCGCCCCGCATGGCGCGTCGCCCCATGTGGCACGCTTGTGTAATTTTAATAGAGTTATTATCCCAGTTTGCGCAGGAAAAGGTATTTTCGTCTGGGCCCGACCCTACTTAGTATAAATACATGTAAGAACATTATTTTATGGAATTTTGACACAACTTAGACCAAAGGAAGCCAAGGAAGGGGTGGAAAAGCAAAAGCTCAAGGATTTCATTATCCAATCCTCACTCCAGACAAGAGTTTGAATCATTTTATATTTTTCTTTAACTTAAACATTGTTATGATGAATTACTCCATATCCATGGAGTAGTTGTTTTTAGGGTTCGATGGATTTGATGTCTTGATACTTGTTTGTGGATAATTAACTCGATTTTTTATGTATTGACTCGTTTTGGATGTTTTAACTGCTGCATCTATATTCACTTGTTTGTGTAATCGAGAGAGGCATAACTTGTGATATTGTTGCATTATATTTTGTTGGTTGAAGTCATTAATTCTTCTTAGTTGGAAGAGGCTAGTTGAATTGTTGATTAAACTTAGTTAGAAGGATAATCGAGAGAGGTTCTCCTAAAAACCAATCCATTACGAATTCTTGCATATCTTCACGTGCTTAAAATTGGTTCATCTTGTAAGGTTGAGACTTAATCAAGATAGGAGTTTCTACTAATCAATTGAATTAATAACCAAGTAAATTCAAGAGACTCACTTGAATATTAGAAGTGAATTATCTAGAGTTAAATCCCAAACAGTTTTCTTGCACCTATCCTATCAACCTTATCTTCTCCCAATTGATAACTTTCTTTGCTCAATACTTGCATTGATTGTCATTACTCCATAGTTTAGACCCTTAGTTAATTTTAGTTTAAATCACATAAATCTGTATGATCATCCTGGATAGCAATATAGACACAAACTACGATAATATTATTTAACTCCAATCCTTGTAGATACGATATTATAATTTACCATATTCGACTAGCGAGCATATTTTTGTGTGTGTTTTGCGCTCGTCAAGGTGCTTTCCGGGAAAGACTTTTGGCTTAGCACTCTGTGTGGGTTGGTTGAGTTGGAGGAATTCAGTTCTGATGACTTAATTATGTGCAAATGTGTTTCGAAGAGTTTACGATAGTTTTGACCACGACTTGAGGTTGATGTCTTCTTCGGGCATGGAAAGTTTGTTACATATTGTGATTCTCTCCTGAAATGAGTTAAGTGGAGGATTTTTGTCTGATGAAGTGTTTATGAGGAGGATCATCCTACTTGTGATTCTAAGTTGATAATAAAATTCTTGTATTTTCATATAATAGCATGATAGATTCGGTGAGGTGAGTGGGACTGGGATTGAATGGTCAAGGCTGCAGTTCAGTTTTGAAAGAAAGGTCATGAGTTCCAGAAAACATGAGAGATTTCAAGTGTCTAAGAGAATAATAGCACTATGTTATATCGCCAAAGAAGGGTGTGGGTTGTAGAAGACGCATTGTGTATTTATTTTTATATGATTGACTAGTACTGTAGAAATTTCATAGTTGGTAACCGTTGAGGTTCGGGTTTGCAACTCAATGCGGTAGATTTATGGAAGTATGTCTCTTGAGGTCACTGTGTATGCATGACGTGGAAGTCATTGGAGTTGGAGAGTTAGAGATTAGGTATAGAGATTGTTGTATTCTTGAGGTTAGAGATTGGATTATCTTAGAGGTAGACTATACCTTTTGTTGCATACTGGGAAAGTGCGTTAAGGGTTAGACAACTAATTGTATATGTGATGGATAGGTCAATGTGGACCTTTGAAAAGCTATTCACCAATTTCGGAATGATCTAAATCGGTTTGGGGGAATATTGGTAGGCCTAACGATAATGTGTATTGTACACTGGATTGGAGTTGCTTACTAAGCACATAATTTAATATGGGTGTGTCATAGGGTGGAATTAATGTTATTCATGCCCTGATCTATTTCATGTGCTACCCTTTCATGCTATGATGAGTTGTGAGACTGCTTGATTATTCACACTAGTGTTTTGGTCTTGATTAGGCCTTGTGGCGGTATATGAGCCTTGATGACTCTTGAGATATTGATTTGCTTATTGCACCTTAGTCGTTCTTACCCTTTCCATGGTGTATTGTGCTATACGTCTCTCCATGATTATGTCTATGCACTTTAAGTGCTTGTTGTTGATACACGTGTGTTTGGTGAGTATGAGAATTTGTCATGACCCAAAATCCACCTAGTCGTGATGGCACATAACCCAACCCGCTAGGTAAGCCAAACAATAGTGAACACCACTCTAAGGAAATAATAGAAATCAATAAGTGAAATAACTGAATTTTCATGCAATAACCCAAGAATTGGTAGTATAAGTCATGCGTAATAAGACTTAAATTTACAAAGCTGGAATGAAAATAAATACAATATTTGTCTAGAATGTATATAAACAGAATTCGAATCTAAAACTACTAAGGAAAAGTGGTAGTTATATCTGGAAGGCAGGTAAATCTTCGATGCCGGCTCCCGTCATCCACAACATCTCAACTCCAAAATTTGCACGCAAGGTGTAGAAGTATAATATGAGTACAATCGACCCCATGTACTCATCAACTACTATAACTAACCTCGGTGAGGTAATAGTAAAAAGAATTATTAATGATACTCGCCAAATAACCTATATAGTTCATAACTCCAACAAGTATAGAACAATAATATGATCAAGTCATGAATCACATATATAACCACCTTGGTGCACACAATAACTTAACGTACTCTGCTCAGTCAACAATCTAGCATATAAATAAGGTATGCAAATAAATTGGGTAAACAACCAAGAAAATTACAAATAAAGATGAAATGCAATAACCAAATCAGATACTAGCCAGTCTTTCCTTAGAGATATCATAACCGACCAAACCACTGATCAGCTGTCCTCATACCGTGTGTACACTATCAAGAGAGAAGCATAAGAGGGTGACCCTAGGGTTGCGGATCCATATCCACACGCTGCACAGAATACTCACGTGCTACACGGACAACTCACGTGTCAATAATATTTCAAATGCACGGACAACTCACGTGTTGCACGGATAATTCAGTACCAATAACAATAATATCTCGGATCTGCACGGCGTGGTCACGTAGTCGTAATCATAATCCTCACGGCGTGGTCATGTGCTGATAATCAAAATCCACACGACGTGGTCATGTGCTAATAATCATAATACGTATGGCGTGGTCACGTGCTCATAATTATAATTCGCAGGGCATGGTCATGTGCTCATAATAATAATCCGCACGGCATGGTCACATGATAATAATCACAATCCGTACGGCGTGGTCACATGCTCATAATCACGATCTACACGGTGTGGTCATACGCTAATAATCATAATCCACACGTCGTGGTCACGTGTTACCAGTTGAATCCATATCGCACAGAAAGCAAATATACAAGAATGCATGTACACGATCGATGAATATAAAATTTCATACTCCTAAACTAGTATGAGTGACATGCTAAGGTGTATACATATGCAAAGTGTGTTGCCACAACTCAAATCAGGCAATTACATCATGAAAGTAGAAATTATCAGGTTCAATCAGAAGATTAACCTCTACATAAGCTCAAACATGGTTCAAATAGCACACAAAAAGGGGTACAAATATAAGAAACATCACATCATGAAGCTTATAGATTAAATCAAAGAATATCATAGCTTAAGTAATATCCCGAGCATGAATAACACTCTGGTGCACGCACATAGGCTCAACCCCACACATGTGTGCCACCCATAGCACGCAACTATCATAAATAGCTCAGGTAACTAATGCTTCAACCAAGTTTAGGTGAGATACTTACCTCAAACAAGTCAAAACCATACTCCAAAAATGCCTTTCCGCGCGAATTGACCTCTAAACGGCTCGAAACTAGCCAAAAGCAACTCAAAAATATCAAATAATGCAATAGGAAACAAACTCAAACGATAAAGGTCGAAACTTTAATCAAAATACTCAAAGTCAACTAAAACATCAACTCGGAACTTGAAAAAACTCACAAATTCATACAATTCATTCGAATACGAGTCCAACTACACTAATTTCACTCAAATCCAACATCGAATCAATGTTCCAAACTCAGTAATTCACTTTAGGAAAGTTTAGACAACCTCCCCCCCCCAATTTCTCTTTTAGATTCATCAAATTCAATGCCAAATCAAAGGTAGAATCATGTATAGTAATCAAATCTAAGTCAAAAATACTTACTCCAATCCAAATTTTGAAAATCGCCTAAATTCGAGCTCCCAATCTTAAAAATGTGATAAAAATAACTCAAAGTCCGAAATAGAGTACTTATAGATCTGCTACAGGGATACCCATCGCGATCTCGGAAAGAATTTAGCGATCGCAAAGCCCAAAATGCCATTGCCAAAGAAATAACCTCAGCATTCGCATCACCCGAATCGTGAACACGATGCACAAAATCATCCAACTCTCCGCGAACGCGCCATAGACCTCACGAACACGAAGGCACCTCCACCAGCTCCTAGCTCTCCAATGCGAACGCGGCTGCCCAGTCGCAAACGCGAAGAGTAAAATACCCAACCCAACAAACAATCTTCGCGAACGCGACCCCTAATCCGCGAACGCGGAGAACAAAACTCCTCCAATCTAATTTCCTTATCCGCGAATGCGAATATACTCCCGTGAACGCGATTCACAACTAACACCAGCAAAATCAGCAATGCAAATATGAGAGAAATGGTCCAAAACATACATGAAACTCGCCTGAGACCCTCGAGACCCCGTCCGAACATATCAAAAAGTCCAAAAACATAACACAGAACTATTCGAAGTCTCAAATCCCATAAATTATATCAAAACTACGAACCGCACCTCAATCAAACTTAATGAACAAATCAACTTTTAAACTTTTAAAACTCATGTCAAACCACGTCTAATCAACTAGGAATCATCCCAAATTTTGCACTAAAGTCCTAAATGACATAACAAACCTTTTTTCAACTCTTGAAACAACAATATGATCCCAATAGCCTCAAATTCAACTCCCGGTCAAACCTATGAACTTATAAACCTTAAAATTTTTGACTTTCGCCAAAAAGAACCAAATCAATCTAGGAACTTCGAAATTCAAATCCAGACATATGTCTAAGTCCAAAATCACTATACAAATCTATTGGAACCATCAAAACACCATTCCAAAGTTGTTTATACAAAAGTTAAACATCGGTAGACTCTTATAACTTAAACTTCTAACATTGGAACTAAGTGTTCCAATTCACTCCAAAACCTCCTCGAGACCAAACCAACCATCCCCGCAAGTCATAAAATAATAAAAAAGTATACAAGAAGCATCAAATAGTGGAATGGAGCTCAAATACACAAAATGACCGGCCGGGTCGTTATACGAATATATCTCAAGACTCGAACTCGAGACCTTTAGTTAAATATGCAAGGATACTTAACACTCACACTACAACTTTAATGGTATATTTTTCTAAAAATGTCTAACAACTCTGCCTCACAAAAGCATTTAGAATGCTATTGTCTTCTTCTGATAATCCTCTTTGATTGCTTCTATGAGTGTTTCGAACTTTTTTACCAATAAGTAAGTCTTCAAACGAACACTAAACCCTTACTCCCTTAATATGCTAATTTAGGGAAGTTAAATTATTCTAAATGAGTTTAGGAATGTTTTTAGTTCTTCTCAAAGTTCTTTATTGTATCCTACTTGATATAGTAGAAAATCACACATTGCTTAGGAAATATTATTATGCTAAACAAACACAATGATCACATGAAAATATACATAGCTCACTAAAATAGTGGGTTGCTCTGATGGTAAGCGCCCTCCACTTCCAACCAAGAGGTTGTGAGTTCGAGTCACCCCAAGAGCAAAGTGGAAGTTCTTGGAGGGAAGGATGCCGAGGGTCTATTGGAAACAGCCTCTCTACCCCAGGGTAGGGGTAAGGTCTGCGTACACACTACCCTCCCCAGACCCCACTAGTGGGATTATACCTGGTTGTTGTTGTTGTTGTTGTCACTAAAATAATAACGTTCCTTTGTTCATTCATAGTTTTTGTTTCTTGGAAAAAACTGTTTATTGCTTTATGACTTTTTTTATAATTTCAATCAGTTTTAAACATTTATATCTATATTTATATATTAATATATAACTGAAAATTGGGAAGGTTATGTGGCATGTCTCATAAGCCACCACTCTTATATATCTTTTTTCTCATATTTTCACAATTTTTTCCTTCTTTTCCCATTTTTCTATTCAATTTCCTTTCTGATTTAGAGTCTTTACATAAAATTTCAGTTATGAAATTAATTGTTCTTACAGTTACAATTTTATGCAATTATGGATTTCTCCCAATTCTTTCAGTTATAACCTTATATATGCATAACTTAATTACTGAATTTGAAAGTAATCTTCACCCTTATATTTTCACAAATAGCTCCTTCTTATCTAGCATCGGTGACATGGACATGGAAAACGGACTCAAGAATTCCACTAGAGATTTATTTTCATGGATATCATGGAACGAAGCAATAAGAAGAAAGGAAGGAAGGTCACAAGCATCGTAGCAGTTTTTCCCTGAAGCGACAAGTAATTTGATAAGTATATTTTTCTATATGGACTTATATGAATGTAGTTCTTTTTTTCTTTCTGTTGTCCTCTCTTTCATTTTTCATTGAAGCACTTTGAGTTATTATGTCACGACCCCAAACTCCCTCCGTTGGATGTCGTGATGACACCTAGTCTCTAAGATTAGGTAAGCCGATTACTATAACAATTAAGTCAGTTTTTAACAATGATAATTTGAAACAATATTTAATATGAATACCGAACAAGAGCGAAATGAGCCTACGCGGCAATAATCATAACAACCTCCCAACACTAGTAATACAGAGTCACGAACTCTAGCTAAGTACATGGAAAGATCTCAAAGATCGAAATACAGTACTGTTCAAATAATAAGCTGACAATACAATGAAAGGAAAGAAGTCCAAGGGACTGCGACGACCAAGCAGCTCTACTTTGAATCCTCGTGACCAATATGCTAACTCTGCCCGAGTTTGATATCTTCAATACCTGGCTTTGTACAAAAGTATTGCATGAATACACCACGGTTGGTACCCAGTAAGTATCAAGACTAACCTCGGTGGAGTAGTGACGAGGTACAAGTCAAGACACTCACTAGATAAAATAACCTTTGCAGTATAGAAGTATAAAGCTAATAATGGAAAGCAAAAATCAGTAAATGGCAACAAGAATCAAAAAGTGTATACATAGTAAAGCAATAAGAATACCATGAAGTATCATTCAAATCAAATAAGGAACACAAAGGACAATCAATTAATCACGTCGTTCTAACACAAGTTTAACAATGAAATCACTCTGTGATACCTCATCTCATAGTCACAAGTCACGGGTCTCAACCCACCATCATATGCTCACGGCACCTTGTATCTACATCTTAAATCACAACTGTATGGACAACTCACGTGCCAATATTTCAATCCAACCGGCATGATCACAGGCTCATATTCACATTTCGACTGGCGTGGTCACAGGCTCACAATCACAATCCGCCCGGCGTGGTCACATGCTTAATATCACAATCCACTAGGCATGGTCACAGGCTCAATATCACAATCTGTCTGGCGTGTTCAAAGGCTCAATATCAACATGAAAACAGATAATAGAAGAACACATGGGCACGATCAATAAATGTCAAGTTTCATATTCCTGAACTAGTATAAGTGACATGTTACGGTGTATGCTTGTGCGAGTGCTACTGCAGCCCAAGTCAACAAGTAATATCAAAGACATTGACTAGCTCATTTAAATAACAAAACAAGTCACGTAAGGTGTATAACATACACAAGGAAAAATACACCATCACACGAAAATTACCAACACAGTGTCCCCCAAGCCATCACACATCATCCCTGACATTGATACCCTTATCTCTCTGATAGCCACCCATATCACTCCGCCCTGATAATATCATTAGTCATCTATATCACTCCGTATAATAGTCACCCTTATCGCTCTATCCGGACAATAACACAATAGCCACCCGTAACACTCCATACATTCAACAACAGTGAGATGCCACCCTTATGCCCCGCATAACAATAACGGTGAAATGCCACCCTTATACTCCGTATAACAAAAACCAAACCACGCAACAATTCACATGTGCTAACATCACAACAACACAACATATCAACTTGTATCACAAGTGCCCATAGGGCATAACCTTTCCAAAGATCCAACAATATCAATATTTGCATAATAAATAGCCCACGACTCAATACAATGTGTATAGAATCTCAACAATAACAAAATAAATGGAAAAGTAACTCAAAAAGGAACACCCTCCCCCCTACCCCTCCCCTCTTTAAACACAACTTCAATTAAAATAGATTAATCACTTTCGATAACCTCAATTCCATTTAATTGTTTAAGGATAAACTCAATAGTCAAAGTATTTCTATGAAATGGCAAACTTAGGATTCTAGTATATGATTAGGATAACAATGAAAGAGATGGGACGAACTAGTACTACGTCTAAATACATGAGAATAACCCGGCAACAAAAGGATATCATGTAACGAAAATTTCAACTAAAAGCAACTCCACAATAAAAGAAATCACATAAGGCACATAAGAGCAAACTCGACAAGTAAAGAATGTGACATGTAACGATAACTTCATATAAAGCATGTGAGAGTAGACATGACGAATAAAAGATATAACATGTGATAACAATTTCAAATAAGTACATGAGAAAAGCGTAAGAGTCTAACCGGTCAATTTTTACATATAAGCCCGAGTACGTACTCGTCACCTCGCGTACACAGCTTTCACACGACACAAATAGTACAAACGACTCAAATCCTAAGAGGTAGTTCCCCTACACAAAGTTAGGCAAGATACTTACCTCAAATAAGCTAAACTGATACTCTAAAGTGACCTTCTCGTGTGAAATAACCTCCAGACAGTTCAAATCTAGCCAAAATAGCTTAATATCATAAATAAAAACCATAGAAAACAATTCCAGATAATAAAGTTTCGATCTTTAATGAAAATGAAAAAGTCAACCCAAAATGTCAACCATGGGGACGCACCTCGAAACCCGACAAAACTTATAAAGTTCGGATACCCATTCCGATATGAGTCCAACCATAGAAAAATTATCCAATTCCGACATCAACTCGGCCTTCAAATTCTCATTTTTTATTTTTGAAAGTTTTTACAAAAATTCTCATTTTCTTCAACTCAAATCACTAATTTAATGATAATAATAAAGATTGAACCATGAAATATAATCAAATCCGGATAAAGAACACTTACCACAATCCAAAGTGTGAACATCCCCTTCAAAATCGTCCAAATCCGAGCTCCATAAATCAAAATATGACAAAATGACCAAGACCTTCGAAATAGAGTACTTTAAACATTCCTCCAGAGGTACCCTTTGCGATCGTGGTCACCAACATCGCGATTCAAAAGTTTTACAGCACAAATTTTACCCTTCGCGATCGCGGACATTTCCTCGCAATCGCGATGAACAAATTCTCATTACCCTTCTCGAACTCTTCTCAAACAGTCTATAGTGTAACAGCCATAACATTTTGTACAATACTCCAAATAATAAACAGTTTAATGTTCTGAAATCTAGACACGAAGGGAAACAACTTTTATTTTTAGATCATCTCCAAATTCCTTAAAGATTGCAAGATATAAGCTTCTAAAGTCGGGTCAGTGGCAACAGAATTTCCTCTATGCGATCGCGTAATGGCTTCCGCGATCGTGATTCACAGTACCCAAACAGCAAATTTGCTCTTCGCGAATGCGAACCAAAGTCCACGATCACGATGCATACCCCTGTGGCCAAACACCAGCAATTAAAAAGGGTGATGAAGTCTTACTTTTTGGATGAAGAATTTGGTGCTCTACTTGAATATTTCCATGCTTTGAGTGATGGTTGAAGATTAATTGATGGGAATTAGGCCCTCCCTATAGAATCCTCTCTCTCTCACACTAGAAATATCATAAATGAGCTTCAGAATAGGCTAAAGGGGTGTTTTAACGGAATGGGGGTCGGGTTTTAAATTATGAAAATGGGTGCCCCGACACAAGTCTGTGGTCACATATGCGACCGCATAATGGTTATGCGGTCCGCAAAGTGACCGCAGAAATGGCCCTCAGGGGCCTGAACTTTCGGCCCAATTATGCAAGCAGTATGCGGTCCATATACTCGTTCTGCGGTCGCATAATGCACCGCAGGAATCTAACTTGGCACCACGAAACCCCGAGTTTCTGGTTAAAATTTTTACGGTCCTTATAATTTGGTTCATATTTTTGTTTTGGTAATTGGAATAGGTCCGTATTGCTATTTGAAACTATTCTGTAAACTTTAGTGCAATTCGAAGTTGGTTCGATAGGATTCGGCACGAGATTTGGAAGTTAAAACTTCATGAAGTTGGATTTTAGGTGAGATTCATAGTTTTAATGTTGTTATGTGTGATTTGTGGCCTCGAGTAGGTCCGTGTTGTGTTTTGGGACTTATTGGTATGCTCAAACGGGGTCACGAGGGGCTCGGGTGAGTTTGAGACTGGTTTGAGACTTTTTTGAGTCATTGGTGATAGCTGATATGGCAGGGATCTAGTGTCATCGCACATACGGTTTTATAAGCGCATGTGCGGAGCCGCAGAAGTGCTACAGCAGGCACAGAAGTAGTGGTCCGGGAGCGAGTCCGCAGATGCAGACAATTTTATCAAGATTTAGGGTCGCACGTGCGGTGCCGCAGAAGCGGGCAAGTTGGTCACAGGTGCAACTTCACTGTGCAGATTTTTATCTATATCGAGGGCTTGGTTATTTCATTACAATTTGAGATTTGGAGCTCGGTTTTTGGTGATGTTTGACAGGAATCACTACTTGGATTGGGGTTTTACTCGGTATTGATTATATTCCATGATTCTATTTTCGCTTTTTTCATTCGATAGATGCATTTGAAAGAGAAATTGGGGGGTTTTGTCTAAATCTTTCTAAAGTGAATATTTATGATTTGAATATCGAATCGGAGTCAGATTGAGTGAAATTAGTATGGTTGGACTCCCAATTGAATGGGTTGTCGGAATTTGTGAGTTTTGTCAAGTTTCAAGGTGCGGGCCCGGGGCTGACCGTTTGGGTGAGTTTGGGTATTTGATTAATGACTCGACCTGAATCATTTAGGATTGATTCTTTTGGAATTATTTGTTGTATTTGAGTTACTTTTGGCTTGTTTCGAGCGGTTTGGAGGTTGATTCACACGGGATGGTGCTTCTAGAGTATTGTTTAGCATGCTCGGTATTGGATTTGGCTTATTCGAGATAAGTAACATATCTAAACTTGGATTTGAGGGTATTTAACCCTGGGAACTATGGTATATGAGTTACATTGGGGTGATGCACATGCTAGGTGACAGGCGTGTGGGCGTGCACCGATGTAATCAAGATCCTAGTTGACTTTTAGACTATTACCGAATTTTTTTGTTGTTATATCTAGTTATACCTGTGTTCTCCCTATGTGACGACCCGATAGGTCATTTTGATTAGTAGCTCAAATTTGCATTATTCGAGACCCCCCGTAGCGTTATTTGATGTTTCTTGATTTGCATACATGGGCCGTGTCTTTTTTCGAAATGTTCTTACGTAAATATTTGAAGAAAATGTGATTTTGGCTTTAAAAATAACTTGAGTTGACTACGGTCAAAATTTTGAGTACACGACCTAGGGCCGCTGTTTTGACGGTTTCGGTGGGTCCATATTGTTATTTTGGACTTGGGCATATGCCCGATATTGAAATCAGAGGTCCCTAGATTGATTTGACTTGTTTTACCGAAAGTTAGTAATTTAAATGTTTTGAAAATAAGGAAGAAGGCTTTAACCTAAACTCAGTAACATAAAGAGGAAATGGTCTTATAACAACAGTCTCAAAACAACATTGTATGCACTCTATAAGAAAATGGCACCTACCGTCGCTAATGAACGGGAACTAAAATCAAAAGTAATACTTGTGATCGTATGAGTTGCACAAAAATTCTGGCATGCGTGGGAACTAATATAAGCTAAGTAGGCACGCAACAAGAGGCAGAATGACCAGAAGAAGTATATCTTACGTTTAAAGAAAGCTGAGAAGGAACAAAAGGAATTATTCGATCAATGATCCAAAGTTAGCTCCACTTAAGAGTTCGAAGTATTATCCACGCAGCATATATGTTGACAATCATACAGCAATAGAAGACCCCGGTATTATAAGTTAAAAGAGAGAATTGAGTCCAGGGCATAAACAAAGGAATAAATTGTCACAAGATTGTATCATGGATATTACAGAGCGTCCATGAAGGGCTAAAGTAATAACTAATACCATGAGCCACAGATCAGAAGATAGCTTAAGCCTACATAAAGGTTGATCGGAGGAAAGAGGAACCTAAGGAGATACATCAACTAAGTAAATCAGGAGTTTGATTATTGGACCTAGAAAAATATGGACATCGTGATTGACAACATTGCAGAGTCACTCTTAATATTAGAGGTCCAGTTAGAAGAATACCAACCTCATAAGAAGTCAGTATAAAGCTCCCATCGAATCATGTAAAGAGGTGCAAGTATTATAATAGAAGTTCAAGTTGTGGATGTGAATTATACCTATATGAAAGGGAGGTCATGAAGGAGATTAGAACATGTGATGCGATACTTTAAGGTAAGTAAGGTAAAGGTAAAAAATATACGAGATACTCAAATGCAGAAGGTTGTGAATAGTCCATACTTCGGATAGAAGGCTAGAAGCGCGGGGATTCAATATCCAGGAATGATAGAGGCATCNCACCGATGTAATCAAGATCCTAGTTGACTTGTAGACTATTACCGAATTTTTTTGTTGTTATATCTAGTTATACCTGTGTTCTCCCTATGTGATGACCCGATAGGTCATTTTGATTAGTAGCCCAAATTTGCATTATTCGAGACCCCCCGTAGCGTTATTTGATGTTTCTTGATTTGCATATATGGGCCGTGTCTTTTTTCGAAACGTTCTTACGTAAATATTTGAAGAAAATGTGATTTTGGCTTTAAAAATAACTTGAGTTGACTACGGTCAAAATTTTGAGTACACGACCTAGGGCCGTTGTTTTGACGGTTTCGGTGGGTCCGTATTGTTATTTTGGACTTGGGCATATGCCCGATATTGAAATCAGAGATCCCTAGATTGATTTGACTTGTTTTACCGAAAGTTAGTAATTTAAATGTTTTGAAAATAAGGAAGAAGGCTTTAACCTAAACTCAGTAACATAAAGAGGAAATGGTCTTATAAACAGTCTCAAAACAACATTGTATGCACTCTATAAGAAAATGGCACCTACCGTCGCTAATGAACGGGAACTAAAATCAAAAGTAATACTTGTGATCGTATGAGTTGCACAAAAATTCTGGCATGCATGGGAACTAATATAAACTAAGTAGGCACGCAACAAGAGGCAGAATGACCAGAAGAAGTATATCTTACGTTTAAAGAAAGCTGAGAGGGAACAAAAGGAATTATTCGATCAATGATCCAAAGTTAGCTCCACTTAAGAGTTCGAAGTATTATCCTCGCAGCATATATGTTGACAATCATACAGCAATAGAAGACCCCGGTATTATAAGTTAAAAGAGAGAATTGAGTCCAGGGCATAAACAAAGGATTAAATTGTCACAAGATTGTATCATGGATATTACAGAGCGTCCATGAAGGGCTAAAGTAATAACTAATACCATGAGCCACAGATCAGAAGATAGCTTAAGCCTACATAAAGGTTGATCGGAGGAAAGAGGAACCTAAGGAGATACATCAACTAAGTAAATCAGGAGTTTGATTATTGGACCTAGAAAAATATGGACATCGTGATTGACAACATTGCAGAGTCACTCTTAATATTAGAGGTCCAGTTAGAAGAATACCAACCTCATAAGAAGTCAGTATAAAGCTCCCATCGAATCATGTAAAGAGGTGCAAGTATTATAATAGAAGTTCAAGTTGTGGATGTGAATTATACCTATATGAAAGGGAGGTCATGAAGGAGATTAGAACATGTGATGCGATACTTTAAGGTAAGTAAGGTAAAGGTAAAAAATATACGAGATACTCAAATGCAGAAGGTTGTGAATAGTCCATACTTCGGATAGAAGGCTAGAAGCGCGGGGATTCAATATCCAGGAATGATAGAGGCATCGTCAGTGGCATATCTTGTAGCCTATGGTTTCTAGGTATCGAGAGGTCTAGTTAAGAGAGTAAGAGAAGAGTTAGAGACGATGTGATGTATCGCTTGATGTTCCAGAATAACACAAGGAAATCTATGGTGCAAGGAAGTTGAAGAGAGGTTGCGAGTAGTATAAATGGATATGTACGAGTCGCAAGCTAAAGTATAGTAGAGTGACAAGATTGTAGGAAGACAGGAGTAAGGATAAGAAAGGGCGAGTGAGAAGGTGACGAGAATGCAAAAGCCCTCGGGATTAAGCCCACGAAAATGAGAGAGAGCTGATGGGTTTTCTAAGTGATAGAAAGCTCAGTTTAGCCTGAATGAACTCAAAGCAGCCTATGACCAGTAGCATAATGGTCTGAAATCATCCTGAAACTCACCTGAGCCTCTCGGGACCCTGTCGAACATACCAACAAGTCCCATAACATAACGAGGACATGCTCGAGGTCTTAAATACATCAATCAACATCAAAACTATGAATCACACCTCAAATCAAACTTAATGAATTGATGAACTTTCTAATTCTATTACTCACGTCGAATCATATCAAATCATCCCATAATGACGTCAAATTTGGCATGCAAGTCCCAAATGACACATGTAGCTATTCCAACTCCCAGAATTGCGATCCTAACCCGATATCAACAAAGTCAACTGCCGGTCAAACCTCTCAACCTTCCAAACCTTCAACTTTTCAATTTTTGCCAAAATGCATTAAATCAATCTATGGACCTCCAAATCAAAATTCGGGCACATGCCTAAGTCCAAAATTAACATACGAAGCTATTAGAATCATCAAAACATCATTCCGGAGTTGTCTACACAAAAGTCAAACTCTAGTCAACTATTTTCACTTAAACTTCTGAAACAAGAATTGTTCCTCCAAATCAATCCTAATTCATCCGAAAACCGAAATTTTTACCATCCAATCATTTCCCAAAGACCGGATTCACGCATAAACACATTGTATCAACCTCAACCAGCTATCACAACTCATGCATACGCCCACAAGGTATGACCACCCGATGTAATACATCGCCCATATGCCCGTAACAACAACTTTGACTCCTATAACCATCCATTAACAACCCTGGTACCGGTAAATAGCCTCATATCGAGTAGAACCTTGTTCCAAACCTTCACAATGCTGACAACGATGCAAGAAACATGAGGATCTCATCACCACTCACCCAAATCAACATGTTACACCCAACACCACCTAGGCACATGCCTTACAATCTAAACCCAATAAGCACAATACGAATATGACTAAATATGCAAAGAAAAACACATGAGAGAACTATCAAACAAGTTTGACAGGCACAACTCCCTATCAGTGTCATACCACGAATCCATTCCACAAGGGAGAATCAAAACATATGAACTAATCACAAGGATATCATCCTAATATAACCCCACAGCGGCACGTAACCCAGTTCAAATATATCAAACCATATGAAAATGTGAGGATCCCGTCCTCAACTCTAAATCACAAGTAGAATACACATCATACCAACAGAAACCTTTCACTAACTCAATTTTGCAAAATAAAATCACAACACGTAACGGACCTCCCATACCGGTAGAGGACCTAAAGCACAAATCGTAGCCAAACTATCCAGAAATCACATCAAAACTTACCATAATAAGTAACAAAAAGTTCAATCTAGTCGTATAGCTCTCAATGGTAAACAAAACAAAACGATAGACACATGCTACCACTATAGAATCTCCCAACAGGGGTAATCACATAAGTAGAGTAAAAAATCACAAAACTCACCTATATGTGAAGCAAGATAGGAGGACTCACCCCAATAAGCAAAACCGAATCAAAATAATAATGATGCTCCTCTATATTAAATCGAAACCATACCTATACTGACGCCATCTGGTGCAGCGGCCTCAGCCCTACTATAGATAGCACATCAATGGGTCGGGCCTCCCCCTCTAGGGCGCCCTCTACCCGCCTGTCCTCCACCCCTACCTGGTTGTGCAGGAGGACTAGTAACTGGAATAGAGCCCGTAGCCTGAGTGCTCTGATGAAATATGCCCCTCCCAAGTTTTGGACAATCTCTCATGATGTGCCTAGTATCACCACACTCATAATAACCCCTATGCAGGCATGGCTGATCGTACTTAGTCTGTGCCAGATAGCTAGAATAACCGTTGTAGGAACCCCGTGCCAGTGGTGCAATAAAAGATAACTGTCCCACATAAGTATCATGACTAATTGGAGCACCATGAGTAGTCTACAGCGCGGACTGGACTGGCCGACTTCTCGAGCCTCCGCCATGATAGGCTATAGATGAAGAGTAGAATCCACTAAACCCACCAGAACCTTGAGACCTCTTAGTCTCCTTATCCTCCCTCTCCTCACCCCGGATATACTCTAACATTCTGGCAATCTCCACCACCTGCTGAAATGGAGTATCACTCTCCAACTCACGAGCCATGCTGAATCTAAGATCATAACTGAGCCCCTCAATAAATTTGTAGACTCGCTCTCTGCCTGTAGGAACCAAAGTAGGTGGATGATGGGATAACTCATTGAACCTGATAGCATACTCTGACACCGTCATGGTGCCATGACACAGCTGCTCGAACTCTGTGTGTCATGCATCCCGGAGGGTCTGGGGAACAAACTCTTTCAAAAATATCTCTAAAGACTGAGCCCAAGTGGGTGGTGTTGCATCGGCTGGTCTACCCTGCTCATAAACCTACCACCACTAATACGCTGCTCCCGACAGCTGACATGTAGTAAAAGCAACTCCGCTCACCTCCACAATACCCATGGTGCAGAGAATACAGTGACACTTCTCTAGAAAACCATGTGCATACTCGGTAGTTGTGCCAATAACAATAGGTGGACTATACCTCTTGAACCTCTCAATCCTCTTTTGCTCCTCCTCTGATTTCCCTGGCCTGACCTCAGGCTGAACCGGAACAACAGGTTGTACCGGCACCACACACGAAACCTGACCAATGTAAGCCGCCTGCTCTGGAGTATAGGTGGGAGTATGAGCTCCTCCCCCAATCTGCGAAGTAGCAAGTGCAACAGAGATCAATCTCGCTTGAGCCCATGTACCAAACATGCTCAGGAACTGCGCTAAAGTCTCCTGAAGTCCGGGGACAACAACAGGTGCTTCTAGTGCATGTCCCTCAACCGGAGCTACTAGTGGCACCTCAACTGCTACTCTGGCAGGTGCTCTAGCTACGACATGTGCCCCTCCTCGGCCCTGGCCTCTTGCGGCTCTAGGAGGGGGCGCGGGTGTCTGCTCAGCTGATCCGGTAGCACGTCTCCTAACCATCTATGAGAGAATAGAGATACAAAGGCTAAACCTCCGAAATCAACAAATCCTCACGACAAAAATGAAAGAAGTGGAATTTTCCTAATAGTTTCGTAGCCTCTCGAAGATAAGTACAGACGTCTCTGTATCGATCCGCAAGACTCTACTAAACGTGCTCATGACTCATAGAACCTATGAACCTAGAGCTCTGATACCAACTTGTCACGACCCCAAACTACATCTGATGGATGTCGTGATGGCACCTAGTCTCCAACACAGGGTAAGCCGATAACTATAAAAATTAAGCTAGGTTTTAACATTGATAATTTGAAACAATGTTTAATATGAATACCGAACAAGAGCGAAATGAGCCTACGCGACAATAATCATAACAACCTCCCAAGACTGGTGATACAGAGTCACAAACTCTAGCTAAGTACATGGAAAGATCTCAAAGATAGAAATACAATACTGTTCAAATAACAAGGTGTTAGTACAATGAAAGGAAAGAACTCCAAGGGACTGCGACAACCAAGCATCTCTACCTTGAATCCTCGTGACTAATATGCAAACTCTGCCCGAGTCCGATATCTCCAATACTTGGCTCTGCACAAAAATATATAGAAGTGTAGTATAAGTACACCACGGTCGGTACCCAATAGGTATCAAGACTAACCTCGGTGAAGTAGTGACGAGATACAAGTCAACACACTCACTAGACAAACTATCATGTGCAGTATAGAATTATAAAGCTAATAATGGAAAGAAGAAATTAGTAAATGGCAACAAGAATAAATAAGTGATATAAACAATAAAGAAATAAGAACACCGTGAAGTATCGTTCAAACCAAATAAGGAACACAAAGGACAACCAATTAATCAAGTTGTACTAATACAAGTTTCACAATGAAATCACTCTGTGATACCGCATCTCATAGTCACAAGTCACGGGTCTCAACCCACTATCATATGCTCACAACACCTTGTGCCCACATCTCAAAGAAAAACCGCACGGATAACTTACGTTCCAATATCTCAATCTGTCTGGCATGATCATAGGCTCACATTCACAATCTGGCCTGGCGTGGTCACAGGCTCACAATCACAATCCGCCCAGTGTGGTCACAGGCTGAATATCACAATCCGCCCAGCGTGGTCATACGCTCAATATCACAATCCGTCTGGCATGGTCATAGGCTCAATATCAATATGGAAACAGATAATACTAGAACACATGGGCATGATAAATAAATGTCATGTTTCATAATCCTGAGCTAGTATAAGTGGCATGCTACGGTGTATGCTTGTGCGAGTGTACTATTCCAGCCCAAGTCAACAAGTAATATCAAAGGCATTGAGTAGCTCATCGAAGCAACAAAAAAAGTCATATAAGGTGTATGACATACACAAGGAAAACTGCACCATCACACGAAAATCACCACTACAATGTCCCCCAAGCCATCACACATCATTCCTGACATTACCACCCTTATCTCTCCAATACTACCCGTATCACTCCGCCCTGACAATATCATTAGCCACTTGTATAACTCTTATAGCCACCCATATCACTCCGTACATTCAACAACAGCGAGATGCCACCCTTATGCCCCGCATATAACAACGGTGAAATGTCACCCTTATACTCTGCATAACAACAACCAAACCACACAAAAGTTCACATGTGCTAACATCACAACAACACAACATATCAACTCGTATAACAAGTGTCCATAGGGCACAACCTTTCCAAAGATCCAACAATATCAATATTTCCACAACAAATAGCTCACGGCTTAACACAATGTGTATAGAATCTCAATAACAACAAATGAACGGGAAAGTAACTCAAAAGGGAATAACCCCCCCCCCCCCCAAACACAACTTCAATTAAAATAGATTAATGACTTTGAAATGGAAAACTTAGGATTCTAGTGTATGAATAGGATAACAATGAAAGAGATGGCACGAACTAGTACTATGTCTAAATGCATGGAATAACCAGGCAACAAAAGGATATCATGTAATAAAAATTTCAAATAAGAGTAAGTCCACAATAAAAGAAATCACATAGTGATAAAAGTGATAACAACTTCAAATAAGGCACATAAGAGCAAACTCGACAAGTAAAGAATGTGACATGTAACGACAACTTCAAATAAAGCATGTGAGAGTAGACCTGACGAATAAAAGATATAACACATGCTAACAATTCCAAATAAGTATATGAGAGAATCCTAAGAGTCTAAACCGGTCAATTTCTACATATAAGCCCGAGTACGTACTCGTCACCTCGTGTATACGACTTTCACATGCATAAATAGCACAAACGACTCAAATCCTAAGAGGTAGTTCCCCTACACAAAGTTAGACAAGATACTTACCACAAAAAAAGCTAAATCGATACTCTAAAATGATCTTCTCGTGTGTAACAACCTCCAAACGGTTCAAATCTAGCCGAAATAACTTAATATCAAAAATAAAAACCATAGGAAACAATTCCTGATAATAAAGTTTTGATCGTCAATGAAAACTAAAAGGTCGACCCAAAAAGTCAACTCCGAGCTCATACCTCGGAACCCGACCAAACTCACAAAATCCGAATATCCATTCTGATACGAGTCCAACCATACTAAAATTATTCAGTTCTGACATCAACTCGACCCTCAAATCCTCATTTTTTTATTTTTGAACGTTTTTACAAAAATTCTCATTTTTTCCAATTCAAATCACTAATTTAAGGATAAAAATAAAGATTGAACCATGAAATATAATCAAATCCGAGTAAGAACACTTACCCCAAACTAAAGTATGAAAATCCCCTTCAAAATTGTCCAAACAGCCATAACTTTTTGTATGAAATTCCAAATAACAAATTGTTTGACATTTTGAATACTAGATACAAAGGACGACAACTTTTATTTTTGGATTATCTCCAAATTCCTTATAGATTGCAAGATATAAACTTCCAAAGTCGGGTCAGTGACAGCAGAATTTCCTCTGCGCGATCGCGTAATGACTTCCGTGATTGCGATTCACAGTGCCCAAACAGCAAATTTACTCTTCGCGAAGGCGACCCAAAGTCCGTGATCACGATGCATAACCTGTGGCCAAAAACTAACAATTAAAAATGGCCTATAAATGGTCCGAAACCACCCCGAAACTCACCCGAGCCACTCGGGACCCTGTCGAACATACCAACAAGTCCCATAACATAACGCGGACCTGCTCGAGGACTTAAATCACATCAATCAACATCAAAACTACTAATTCTCAAAACGACCGATCGGGTCGTTAAATATTATATATTTAATTAAAAAGAAAAAACTTTCAATTTATAGGAGACAACGATGAAAGTATTTCAGGAAAATTCTGATATTTGCGGATTTTGCATCAAGTTAGGAAGAAAAATATCGGCATAAAAAAGGTAAATAAAAATAAACAAAAAGTAAAAAGAAAATATTCAGATTTAATTTGTTCCATATATAGCATCGGCTGAAATGAAAGTTTTGAGTAACTTCTTTTTGTCTTTTTTCTTTTACCACTTCTTCCTTTTTTTAAAATATTAAACAAAATTACGAAAAAAGATAGTAGGTTACATAAACAGTATTAAATGATTATCAAAAAAGATTTTCAAAAGAATTATAAATCATTTAAGAAAATCTCATTAAGCTATAACCTATTCCACCATATTACTCTATTTTAACTAAAAACTTTTCATGCGGATAAGTGAAATAAAATGAAGCCGCAAAAGTATATTGACAGTTTTCCACCCTTCAATTTATCTGCAATACTCGTGTCACGACCCGTAATTTCCCACCTTCGAGATAGTGATAGCGCCTAACATTTTACTTACTAGACAAGCCAACGTTAGCTAAATCTATTAACCATTTTTAACAATTTCTAAATTAAATGACAATAATAAAATCGAATAGTCTGAAATACGGTAAATAATTGATAAGTGACGAAATCCAAATTCAAATCACGAAACTGGTGTCACGAATACATGAGCGTCTAGAATACTACAGATAATGGTCTTAAATAAGCATAACGCTCTGAATCAAAATAAAGAGCTAAAATGAAGTAGAAGGGGACTTCAGGGCTGCGGACGCCGTACAGCTATACCTCAAGTCTCCACTGATAGCTAGATCTGAGCTAGTCTACTGAACGCCGCCGGGACCAACTCCAAAATCTGCACAAGAAGTGCAGAGTGCAGTATGAGTACAACCGACTCCATGTGCTATGCAAGTGCCGAGCGTAACCTCGACGAAGTAGTGACGAGGCTAAGGCGGGCCACCTACAATAACCTATACGCAATAATAATAATAATAATAATAATAATAATAATAATAATAATAATAATAATAATAATAATAATAATAATAATAATGTAATAATAATAATAATAATAATAACAACAACAACAATAATAACAACAACAACAACAATAATAATAATAATAATAATAATAATAATAATAATAATAATAATAATAATAATAATAATAATAATAATAATAATAATAATAATAATAATAATAATAACAATAATAACAATAATAATAACAACAACAATAACAACAATAATAACAATAATAACAATAATAACAATAACAACAATAATAACAATAATAATAACAATAATAATAATAAGAATAATAATAATAAAAATAACAATAATAACAATAACAATAATAAGAACAACAACAATGACAATAACAACAACAATGACAATAACAACAATAACAACAATAATAACAATAATAATAAGAATAATAACAATAATAACAACAAGAATAATAAGAAGAATAATAATAATAATAATAACAATAATAATAACAACAACAATAATAACAACAACAACAACAACAACAACAACAACAACAACAACAACAACAATAATAATAATAATAATAATAATAATAATAATAATAATAATAATAATAATAATAGGGAAGGAAAACAGAAAATGAAAGTAAAGCAGTTAATTATGAAACAAAACTCAATCCTCGCAATCAGAGAACCCAGAATAACAAATCTCATAACTTCATGTAACTATGCTGGAAACCAACACAATAACAATAACGAATACAACATACATAATCCGTTGTGGCGCGTAATCCGATCCCACCGTACTCACAACATCCTACCTTATTTCACCATAGCATCATAATCAATGTCATAATCCTCCCTTATTTTACCATGTCATAATTTATCAATATCACGTATTACATACACAACTGTTGCGGCGCGCAACCCGATCCCCACCATATCATTATAATCAATATCAAAACCCTCCCTTATTCCACCATATCAAAACTGTTGCGGCGTGCAACCCGATCCATAAATAATTTCAATAAATGTAATCAATCTAATAGCTCAATTTACAAGAATCTCTACGATTAAAGAATATGAAAGCAAAGCAACAAAGGAACCATGTATTAATCAAAGAAATGCTATAAATAATACAATAGCAACAAGACAAGTCAAGTACGTGGCAATTAAGGTGTGCAAGTAAAATAATTAAGGCAAGTAGCAATTAATCACCGAGTCATGAAAGGGACGAACAATTCAATACAAGAATATTTAATGACAAGTAACAAATTACGGCATAGAAATCGTCTAAAGCATGTAACAATTAAGACATGGAATGAGATAATTCATGAAATACGAGAAAAGAGATGGAAATAATTATTTTAACGGCGTATATACACTCATCACCTCACATATACGTCGTTATACACGTAATTCACATAACATATACTTCTAGGGTTCATAATTCCCTCAAATCAAGGTTAGACCCAATAATTACCTCGCTCCGCAATCAAATCAAAGCTCAACCAGGGTTTTTCTTCTAAAATTCGCCTCCAAACTAATTGAATCTATGAAGTGGGGAAGAAATTCTTCTTCAGAATCGCCTCTAGGCCGAGCTCTAATGTGAAGATGGTAAAAATGAAGAAAATCCCGTCATTTGTATATTTTAAATCACTGGTGTCAGGTCTTCATCATGTTCGCGAAGGACCGGATGCGATCGCGAAGCACTGCGGCCAAATTGGCTTTTGCGCTCGCGATGGCTCTTCCCCCGGCCATCGCTTTCGCGGCCCTCTGATCACGTTCGCGTAGAACACTCAATTGCTCCCCTCCCAGACCCCTTACTCATCGCATTCGTGAGTGAAGTGTCACGTTCGCGAGCCCCTCTCCGCGTTCGCGAAGAAGAAATCCTCCCCAGTCCCCAGTTATCCTTCGCGATCGCAAAGAAGGATTCACCAGATATCAGAATCTCAGAAACCAGCAATCCTCCTAAGTTCAAAATCAATTCGTAGCCTATCCGAAATTCACCCGAGCCCCTCGGTCTCCAAACCAAATATGCGCACAAATGTAATAACATCATACAAACTTGCTCGCGTGATCAAAATACCAAAATAACACCTAGAACTACAAATCAGACATCAAAATGAATAAAATTTTCAAAGCAACTTAAGAACTTCCAAATTTACAACCGGACGTCTGAATCATGTTAAATCAACTTCGTTTTGCACAAAATTTTGCAGACAAGTTGTAAATAGTGAAGTAAACCAATACTAAGTTCCGAAACCGAAATCCGAACCAGGTTGCAACAAAGTCAACCTACGATCAAATTTATGGATTCTTTAAACCTTCAAATTACTAGTGTTCAACAAATCGCGTTAAATCCAGTTAGGGACTTCCGAATTCGATTCCGGGCATACGCCCAAGTCCCAAATCACGATACGGAACCACCGGGACCGTCAGAACACTGATCTGGTTCCATATACATAAAATGTTGACCGTAGTCAACTCAAATCATTTTAAGGTTAAAATTAATATTTTTTTCAATTTTTCGCATAAAAGTTTTCGAAAAAAGACACGGACTATGCACGCAAATCGAGGAAAGATAAACGGAGCTAGTCGAGGTCTTGAAACGCAGAAATGAAGGCTAAAACTCAAAATGACCTATCGAATCATCACATTCTCCACCTCTAAAACAAACATTCGTCCTCGAACGGACATAGAAAGGTACCTGGACTGGTGAAAAGGTATGAATATCTACTTTGCATGTCGTACTCAGACTCCCACGTGGCTACCTCGATTGGCTAACCTCTCCATTATACTCTAACTGAAGGATAACTCTTAGACCTCAACTTCTGGACCTACCGGGTTAGAATTGTCACCGGCTCCTCCACATAAGTCAAATCCTTGTCCAACTGGACTGAGTTGAAATCTAACACATTGGACAGATCACTGTGATACTTCCAGAGCATAGACACATGGAACACCGGATGGACTATTGATAAACTAGGTGGCAATGCCAGTCTGTAGGCCGCCTCACCCACTCTCTCAAGAATCTCAAAGGGTCTGATATATCTAGGGCTCAACTTGCCCTTCTTTCTGAACCTCATCACACCCTTCATAAGTGAAATCTGGAGCAATACCCTCTCTCCAACCATGAATGCAACATCACGAAATCTCCGATCGGCATAACTCTTCTGCCTAGACTGAGCTGTGCGAAGTCAATCCTGCATTATCTTGACCTTTTCCAAGCTGAGGCTCCGGCTGAGCTAGGACCTCCTCCCCATGATCCACCTGAGGCTCCACTAGGGGTGCTGCTACCCGAGCTCTAGGCTGAGCTCTGCCTCAGCCTCTGCCTCTGGTAGTAGCATCCACAGGGAGCTCCGGCTCCTGTCCTGCTGCAGATGTTGTGCGTGTTCTCGCCATCTGCAAGAGAAGAAGAATATAATGGTTTAATCATCAATGATAGATTAAAATCGCATGATAGAGAAGGAAAGAAGTGAAAATTTTCCTAAACTCCATAGCCTTTGGAAGATAAGTACAGACATCTCCGTACCGATTCTCCAGACTCTCCTAATCTTGCTCATGACTCGTGAGACCTAGGGAACCTACTGCTCTGATACCAACTTGTCACGACCCGGAATTTTCCACCTTCGGGACTATGATGGCGCCTAACATTTTACTTGCTAGAAAAACCAACGTTAGCTAAATCTATTAACCATTTTTAATAATTTCCAAATTAAATGATAATAATAAAATCGAATAGTCTGCAATATGGTAAATAAGTGATAAGTGACAAAATCCAAATACAAATCTCTGAACTGATGTCACGAATACATGAGCATCTAGAATACTACAGATAATGGTCTGAAATAAACATAATTATCTGAATCAAAATAAACAACTAAAATGAAGTGGAATGGGATTTCAGGGTTGCAGACGCCGTGCAGTTATACCTCAACTCTCCATTGATAGCTAGATCCGAGCAAGTCTACTGAACGTCATTGGGACCAACTCCAAAATCTGTACAAGAAGTACAGAGTGTAGAATGAGTACAGCCGACCCTATGTACTCTGTAAGTGCCAAGCCTAACCTCGACGAAGTAGTGACGAGGCTAAGGCGGGCCACTTACAATAACCTGTATGCAGTAAAAATAATAATAACAAGGAGAAAAATAGGAAATGAAAGTAAAGCAGTTAATTTATTATAAAGAACTCAACCCTCGCAATCGCAGAACCCAGAATAACAGATCTCATAACTTCGTGTAACTATGCTGGAAACCAACACAATAACAACAACGAATACAACATACACAATACGTTGTGGTGCGTAACCCGATACAACCGTACTCACACAACCCTCCCTTATTTCACCATAGCATCATTTATCAATACTAAGAATCACATGAAAATCCGTTGCAGCGCGCAATCCGATCCCACCATATCATCATAATCAATGTCATAATCCTCCCTTATTTCACCATCAAACTATTACGTACACAACCGTTGCGGCGCGCAACCCGATCTCACCATATCATTATAATCAATATCAAAATTCTCCTTTATTCCACCATATCAAAACTGTTGCGGCGTGCAACCCGATCAATAAATAATTTCAATAAATGTAATCAATCCAATAGCTCAATTTACAAGAATCTCTACGATTAAAGAATATGAAAGCAAAGCAACAAAGGAACCATGTACTAATCAAAGGAATGCTATAAATAATATAATAGCAACAAGACAAGTCAAGTACGTAGCAATTAAGGTGTGCAAGTAAAATAATTAAGGCAAGTAGCAATTAATCACGGAGTCATGGAAGGGACGAACAATTCAATACAAGAATAATTAATGACAAGTAAAAAATTACGACATAGAAATCGACTAAAGCATGTAACAATTAAGACATGGAATGAGATAATTCATGAAATACGAGGAAATATATGGAAACAATTATTTTGACGGCGTATATATACTTGTAACCTCGCATATACGCTGTTACGCACGTAATTCACATAACATATATTTCTAAGGTTCCTAATTCCCTAAAATCAAGGTTAGACCCAACACTTACCTCGCTCCGCAATCAAATCAAATCAAAGCTCAACCGGGACCTTTCCTCTAAAATTCGCCTCCAAACCAATTGAATCTATGAAGTGGGGATGAAGTTCTTCTTCAAAATAGCCTCTAGGCCAAGCTCAAATGTGAAGATGGTTACAAATAAAGAAAATCCCGTCTTTGGGATATTTTAAATCACTGGCGTCAGGTCTTCATCGGGTTCGCGAAGGACCTGACGCAATCGCGAAGCACTGCGGCCTAATTGGCCTTTGCGTTCGCGAGATGCTCTTCACGTTCGCGATGGCTCTTCCCCCCGGTCTTCGTGTTCGCGACCCTCTGATCGCGCTCGTGTATAATACTCAGCTGCTCCCTTCCCAGACCCCTTACTCATTGCGTTCATTAGTGAAGAGCCGCATTCGCGGAGGGTTACCCCTCTAATGCTCCGCGTTCGTGAGCCCTTCTCCATGTTCGTGAAGACGAAATCCTCCCCAGTCTTCATTTACCCTTCGCGGTCGCGGGAGTAGCTTCGTGATTGCGAAGAAGGATGCACCAGATATCAGAATCTCAGAAACCAGCAATCCTCAAAATCAATTTGTAGCCTATCCGAAACTCACCTGAGCCCCTCGGGTTCCACACCAAACATGCGCACAAATGTAATAACATCATACGAACTTGCTCAAGCGATCAAAATACAAAAATAACATATAGAACTACTGATCGGACATCAAAATGAATGAAATTTTTAAAGAAACTTAAGAACTTCCAAATTTACAACCGGATGTACGAATCATGTCAAATCAACTCTGTTTTGCACAAAATTTTGCGGACAAGTTATAAATAGTGAAATGAACCTATATCAAGTTTCAGAACGGAATTACGAACCCGGTTGCAATAAAGTCAACCTACGGTCAAACTTATAAATTCTTTAAACCTTCAAATTATTAGTGTTCAACAAATCATGTTAAATCAAGTTAGAGACTTCCGAATTTGATTCTGGGCATACGCCCAAGTCTCAAATCACGATACAGACTCATCGGGACCATCAGAATACTGATCCGAGTCCATTAACGCAAAATGTTGACCGTAGTCAACTCAAATAATTTTTAAGGTAAAAAATTATATTGTCTTCAATTTTTTCGCATAAAAAGTTTTCGGAAAAAGATGTGGACTGCGCACACAAATCAAGAAAGGCTTAACGGAGATATTCGAGGTCTCAGAACACATAAATAAAGGGTCAAACTCAAAATGACTTATCGAGTCATCACAACTTGGTACTATAAATCTATGAGGATTGTTTTATTTCGGCACTCTTTTAATTTTTGCAATGGAGCTTGAGTAATTTATACACCACTAATAACAACCAAATGAGTATAAATGGATCATTAAATATACATGTTTTGTTGACACATAGTTGCTTCCTCTTATTGACTAGAAACCAAAACTTGCTTTTAATGCAGGAATTATTTCGAGACTTTTGTTTTAGATTTTTTGTTGTTAATGGCTTACTCTTTAATTTTCACTAAATATGTAGGTAATCTTTTTACTTTTAGTTCAGTTTTCGAAAATTTAAGCTTCAATAAAATTCAAATCTGAATTTATAAACTTTTAAAGAAATTTTGATTTCACAAATATTGTTTGCGATTACTTTTAATATTCAGGTATTAAAAATAATTATGGATTTAATAATAACTTTCATAATCGCACGAATCGCGAGAAAATTCACTAGTTCTTGTACTAAAATTATAAATGAAATAGTCCATTTTCCCCTTATTTTCTAAATGAGTTTAGAAATGTACTTAGCTATTTCCAAAATTTTATTGAATTTCTTTCCAATGTTCTTTTATTGAATCCTACCTGCAGTAGTAGAAAATCACATACTTTACAAATTATTGTGCTAAACAAATACAATGATTGTACATAAAAATATACGTAGCTCATAATAATAATGATGCTCTTTTTATTCATGTTGTTTGTTTTCTGGACGAAATTTTTGTTATTGGTTTTTGGCTTTTTATAATTTCAGACAATCTTAAAAGTGCTTATATTCAAAATAAAGATGAAATAGTCTACTTTCTTACCCTTATTCTTTCGATTAAACTTAGAATAGGACAAAATGTTTTTCAGTCCATCATATTAGTGCTTCAGTATTTTATTAATGTGGCTACAAATTTTATGTTTGCTATATTATTACCATTCCATATGTATATGGTTTATACACGTCACGGCCCGAATTCTCTCCATAAAATGTCGTGACGGCACCTAATCTTTAAGATTAGGTAAGTCTAACAAATATGAGGAATAACTGAAATAATAACTTAAATAGCAAACATCAACAGCTATATAAATGAAAATTGCCGCTCAATATGTACAAATCTCAAAACCCGATGAAATATAAGTCACAAGCTCTAGATACATTGTGGAACGCTCCTCTACATCATTGTCTATCACAATATAAAGAAATAAGAAAAGAACGGGATAGAAGGGGGACTCCGAGGCATGTGGACGCAGGCAGGTGTACCTTAAAGTCTCCAAAGCAGCAACACAACACACTAAAATCGAGGCTGATAGGATACACCTAGATCTGCATAAAAACATATGCAGAAACGTAGTATGAGTATACCACAATGGTACCCAGTAAGTGCCAAGCATAACCTCGATAGAGTAGTGACGAGGTCAGGTTAGGGCCCTACTCGGAATAATAGGAAAAACAAGGCAGGAGATATAATAATGTAATTAGATGACAGAGAAGTGTAACAATAGAAATTCACAGAAGATAACAACAACAACAACAACAACAACAACCACAACAACAATAACAACAACAACCATAACAATAACAACAATATATTACTTTGGAGATTCCATCCGTATGAAATCTCTTAGCAATCAAGGTTTCAATTCTTAGCAACATAAGTATGCACATAGAAGATGTATTAAAATCTCTTATTTTTGATATTTGTGGGCCCCACTCTTTAGTGATGACTAAGCCACTAAATCCTCCAAATGTGCCACCTATTTTATGAACTTAAGAGTCATAATTTGGGCCTTTGTTGCTGCCACGTTTTGGCTTATTAAGCTTATCCAAGATCTTGATTTATTTAATTAGCTTAATTACTTAGTTAATCTCCCACTAAAAATCCATAATTACCTAATTATTCATATAATTAAGAATTATCTCAAATTACTTATAATACTACTCACTTTTAACATACCTTATACACCTTACTATCATGGCCATGTGGTATCTTGTATGGTACTAATCCATAAATACCGGGTATTACAGCTCGGACCGTATTTTATCCCAAATTGTCAAACTTCGACGAAATTTTAACATACGAAAAAAAATGCAGGATGTAACATCTCATTTCCGAGCTTATATCAATTTACTTATGGCGTACTTTCACGTACGAAAACATAGGGTGTAACATTATTCCCCCCTTGGAATATTCGTCCTCAAATGTTTACTGATGCGCTTATCGTTCTTATGACCGGATAGCTCTTATGGATACTTTAATACTCTCCTAGCCATCTAGGCAATTGTTCTGTGAATAAATCCAATGTCCAGGGTATTCCCCTCTTTAGGCCTCTTCCTCTCACCATGACTTGTGGTCGGAATCCTTCCAATCTCGTAATTGTTGCTACCTTCTGTCATGTAGCCTATACGACTCTAACCTTATAAATGTGCCTATGCGACTCTTCTCTCCTTCTTCTTCAAGCTTTTAGCCGATCTCTAGGCCTCTCTTTGTAAACATATATAGAGCTTGATAAAATGTCCCTCTGGGCATCTGTAGGTATACTGAATTTCTTTGCTCGGTACTTTGTCAAACTTACGAATATTGTTATACCTTATTTCATAGATCTGCTTATTCATTCGTATGACTTTACTGCATCTAGGTAGTCTTATTATACCATAACTCTTACTTTGATTCATTGTTACTGAGGTCTTCTACCGAACTCCAAATTACTTTCGTTACTTATCTCATATGTATAAATCTAAGTCCTTTAATGCCTCCTCATTACTTGTTCATCTTAAGAATGACGGTCTAATCTCACCTCATACCTTGTGACTTTTGTCCGTTCAATGTTGATTCATCTTAATATTGATCTATCATCTACCACTGATGACTTGATCTCTTATATAATACTGCCGCTAGGGCTCATGTCTCATCAGGGACATCTGGAGTAATTAGATTTATCCACCTAGGGGCGATACTATACTTCCATAACCGTATTTTTTAGTATCCCAATATGACTTACCTTACATGGGTATTTTAATCTTGTATAATTCATGAAATCCTCTTCAAGTTATTACTCAATCGAAAGCCAAATGTCATCCTTTATCTATCACAATCACATCCTCATTCCACTCTAAATGCTATTAGTCTTTAGATTTCTTTGAGTTCATTCAGACTATGTTGAACATTCTATAACTTAGAGAAACCATTAGCTCTCTTATTTTCATGGGCTTGATCTCGAGGACTTATCCATTCTCGTCACCTTCTTACTCACCCTTTATCATCCTTACTCCTGTCATAAAACCTCATTGCTTTACTATACTTTAGCTTGTGACCTCTACGTATATATTTATACTATTCATAACCTTCCTTCAACTTGTTTGCACCATATATTCCCTTATGTTATTTTAGAATATCAAGCGAGATATCACATTGTCTCTAACTCTTCTTTACTCTCTTGGCTAGATCTCTCGGTACCTAAAAATCATAGGCTGGAAGATATGCCACTAACGATGCCGCTATCCTCCCTGGATACTGAATCCCAATGCTTCTAGCCCTCAATCTGAAGTATGGATTATTCACAATCCTCTGCACCTGAGTATCTCGTATGTTGTTCACCTTTACCTTACTTTACTTAAATTCTCACATCGTATCTTCTATCTTTTTCATGGCCTTCCTTCCACATAGGTATAATTCACGTCCATAACTTGAAGCTTTATTATAATACTTGTATCTCTGGTGCATATATAATTCTAACTGGCCTTATCGTAGAGCCATTATAGAATATGGCTAATGTACTATCTTTCTTGTACCTATGATATTAAGAGTGATCCTGCGATGTTCTCAACCACGATTTTTATAATTTTCTGGGTCCAATAATCAGACTCCTGATTTACTTAGTTGATGTAACTCTTTTAGTTTCCTCTTCCTTCTGACAGCCTTTATGTAGGCTTAAGCTATCTTCCAATCTGTGGCTTCTGGTATTAGTTATTACTTTAGCCTTTCACGGGCGTTATGGAATATCCATGATACAATCACTAACAATTCAATCCTTTGTCTATGCCCTGGACTCAATTCTTTCTTTTAACTTATACCGGAGTCTTTTATGTCTGTATGAATGACAACATATATGGTGCATGGATATCACTCTGAAGTCTTAAATGCATAATTCCTTTTGTTCCCTCTGAGCTTCCTTTAAACGTAAGCTATTACTTTTCCTGGTCTTTCTTCCCCCTGTTGCGTGCATACTTAGCTTATCTTAGTTCCCACTTACGCCGGAATTATTTGTGCAACTCACATGGTCTCGAATATTACTTTTGATTTTTTTTCTTCCCGTTCCTTAGCCATGGTAGGTGCCACTTTCTCATGGAGTACATACAACGTTGTTGTGAGACTGTTGTTATAAGATCACTTCCTCTTTAGGTCACTGAGCTTCGAAGCCTTTTTCCTTACTTCCTCATCTAGTTTTTCATTGTAGTACTTAGGGAGGACCCTCTAATTCTTGCAAATTTGTGAGCTTATTACGGATCTTTTGACGTACTTCCTTGCTTATAATTATTCCTAGTTACTTACCTCCATGACCTTGTGCTTGTAGGGTTGCTTATGCACTGATATTTTGACTGCCTTCCCAGTGGCACTCTTTTTTATTCACGTAATATTCATACGATACCTTTAACTATCCCGACTCCTATCTGAATATATTTCGAGTAGTACAATGACATTACTGCGAGGCTGAATTTACTATATTGGGTTTTACTATGTTTATCTTGCATGATCTGCTGATTCGTTTGTAACCTCCTGTCCAGCCATAACTAGGCTCTTCCTGAATCAACTGCTAACTACTCGTTGGCCCATTCCCATATCCATATTCCGTAATCTCTCTTGGATTATGTCCTTTGTCTAACTTACCTCTTGTACTGACTCCTTATTTATAAATAACATTCCGGGAAGGAACCCTTACTTCCTTTCCTTGACGTCGTGCTTGCATAATTTTCTAATTGTAGCATGTCTGTCGGATTTGGTTAAGTGCAATCTCACTCCTTTTCTCATTTTTTACCGCATTCTTTTACCATTTCATAGTTACTAGAACCTCTCAATTCTGATTTAATATCACATCACTCCATATTCCCCTCTTAAGGGAAGTACTAAGATTTAGCGCTATGATGATCTACGTATAGATGTTTTACCTCTTTGTCATCTTTTCACATCATCGATAACTCTTACCCGTCGTGCGGTAATCCTCCTTCACTAAGGATAACAAAATTCTTTTCTCACGAGGGTGACATTTTGTGTAACTGGCGCATTTAGTACTTTAAGCTTAACTTTGCTCACAATGCTTGCTTTAGGAAAGCGTCTTCCTGAATGACCTTTAAGGGTCATTCTTCTGTCGTCTATTCTATTATTGCCGAAATGAAATCTCTGAATTTCTCATGATGCCGTCAACTATCCAATCACTCAGTCCCTAATCCATGTTTAATTTATCTTATTCACCAGCCCACACTGATTGCTATTACTCTAGAGTCTAACTTTTCCTTCTGGTAGTTGCATTGGAGTCACAAACCTATTTCTCGAAATGAGGATATGACTTTATGTCCTATACTCTTTTGTTGTCTCAAGGCCTGCCATCTCTCGTCCTTTCCTTCACTTGACTATAGACTCTGTAATACTGTCATCTTTTTGATCTACCTTTGTCATCCATGTATTACATCTTACTCATAATGCTTCATTAACTCTCTTCTTATTTCCCACAAACATTTATCTCTATCACTTTATTTTGAAAACTTGAACAAGATATTCTTTTGCTTTGAGCTCCCCTTGCTCCATCTACTGGCTTTTTGGGTTGCCTAATATTCTTTCCCCACTAGGGACAGGAGCTACACTAAGGTAATACTTATCTCTTCAAGGCTTCAAGTACCTATCTTTGTAGTATTCATATCTAGCTGTAGTATTTTAGAGTGCACCCTCTGGGTGTCTCACAAGGAGATCTATTAGCACATTTGCAATATCCTTCGGAAATGTCAGCTAACGCTAATAATCCATCCACCATTTTGGGTTACCCTAACCCCAGCTAGATCCTGACATCCTGCCTTCTCTTATACTAATTATGTTAGCCCAATATGGCATAAATGAGATGGGTGTGGTCGATTGTATATATATCTGTTACAGTTGAAGGTAACTCAAAAGGCTTATATTCCTCTGCCTGAATTATAAATATGGATAATCTTCATTAGCTGTAGGTACCTCGTACCCTTCTTCGTCTTGATTCTTTTACTTGTTGAAACTTGTATCTATCTTCTGAATCTCTCATTGCCTTTCACCATAGGGATGGATAGATATTCCTATCTTAAGTCTCCTTATTTAAAAGGCTTACACGTCTTAGTACACACATGATCTGCTGAAGACCTTTCATTTATCCATCATAAGCATCATGCAAAATCGAGTTCCTCTGACTCAACTATTCCACAGTTATATCTCTTACCATCTTTCTACATGTAGATATCGTCGTATTATGAATAAGATAGAGTTTACGAAATTGAGTTCTTACAACTGAGCTCTACCACACGATGTAGAGTAAGAAGAAAGAGTGACAGTCCTAAATGCCCTCTAGCCTCCTACTTATAAGTGTGGTGCACAACACACTCATAAACAAGACTCTCTAGACACAGCTTGTAGACTCCCTAGGACATAACTGCTTTGATACCACTTTTGTCACGACCCAAACCGATGGGCCACGATGGACACCCGGTACCTTACTCAACCTAGTACCAACGTAACGTATCTTTCTTATTACATCATTATATAAACGTGACATACGGGCCTAATAGGCTAACATCATCATTTATAAATTCAAAACATAATCCGTACAATCTTTCACGTACACGACATATGTCTACAAGCCTCTAAGAGTACATAATTGTCATAAAGGTCGGGGCAGAGTCCCGCCATATCAAACCATACACATCTAAATTATACTGACCAAACAAGCAACTCCGGAGTAAATGGAGTGCACCAATATCTTCTGCTGAGCTGATCGCCTACTTGGAGGATGCTCGACCTGTCTATCGAGACTTGCGGGCATGAAACACAACGTTCTCGGGCAAAAGGGACGTCAGTACAAATAATATACCGAGTATGTAAGGAATGAAAATCAGTAAATAATAAACATAAGAGAAACATGGAGTAAAAGACTCAACATATATGTCTGGATAGCTCTGTAAATCATTTTATATTTATAATGTCATGCATATGCATATAATTGTCATACCATGCAAAGGTATATGTGTTCATAACATCATCAAGCCTCTGAGGGCATCCCATCATATCATTTCGGCCACTGTGGGCAAATCATCAACGTATACCAGCTGATTAGGTGGTGGTGAGTATATAACGCCATAATCTTTTCCCATATCTCATATACATATAATATACGCATATATAACGTCATCTGGTCATGGGTCAATGTACATGTATAAATGCATGAAATGCATAAGAAATACGTTAATAAGATTTTCTCGGAATGTCATAAAAATAATATGTCTGTCGGATAAATTTTATCAAATACATATTTTTCTGAGACCCATGAATAGAATATATAATAATAATTCACATGGGGAATCAAGAATATAAACACCCCTAATATTTCTATGAATAGAGTCATTTATGGAAATTGTGCATTTTCTCGTTTCGTTTGTGTCGTATGGATCATGCCAAAAGAAATAAGGGATAGCTTTAACATACCTTAACCGATTCTCTTTTGCGAAAAGACGTAACGGTGGATCGAAGTAGGGGAAAATTCGTATGATATTCTTGACAAAGATTGCATTGTACTCCATTATAATTGCAAAATCTCACTTTCATTATGAATTGTTGAAGCCTGGCATTGCTTTGATATATGCAGATGCATATGAAATCTCATATTGAATTCTTGAAGATTAATATTTTGGCATTGACATATGCTTAAAGTTGAGATGCCTCACGTTGAAAGCCTTGGAGTTCAAAATGAATTCTCTAAAGTTTCAAAATGAATTACTTTGGAGATTCCATCCGTATGAAATCTCTTAGAAATAAAGGTTTCAATTCTTAGCAACATAAGTATCTACATAGAAGATGTATTAAAATCTCTTATTTTTGATATTTGTGGGCCCCACCCTTTAGTGATGACTAAGCCACTAAATCCTCCAAATGTGCCACCTATTTTATAAACTTAAGAGTCATAATTTGGGCTTTGTTGCTGCCACGTTTTGGCTTATTAAGCTTATCCAAGATCTTGATTTATTTAATTAGCTTAATTACTTAGTTAATCTCCCACTAAAAATTTATAATTACTTAATTATCAACATAATTAAGAATTATCTCAAACTACTTATAATACTACTCACTTTTAATATACCTTATACACCTTACTATCATGGCCATGTGGTACCTTGTATGGTACTAGTTCATAAATACCGAGTATTACAGCTCGGACCGTATTTTATCCCAAATTGCCGAACTTCGACGAAATTGTGACTTACAAAAAACATGCGGGATGTAACATTTCATTTTCGAGCTTATATCAATTTACTTATAACGTACTTCCACAAACAAAAATATGGGGTGTAACAATAATAACACTCCGCACGGTAGAAACCTCGTGCCACAACAATTCAGTTATCTCAACAAAACCACGAAAACAACACATAACAAATGGAATAATTAAATTACAGCAAGGAATCTTACAGTTAAAGAATGAATATAAAATCAAAGGAAGTAGAAAATTCAACTAAGCATGTTGCACAAATTGCAATTAAGAGATAAGACACGTAGACATGTGACATTAGGCTAAACATGATGACTACACGTGCTAGAGTTACTCAATTAAGGAAATAAAAAGGAACTACTCAGCAAAAACCGAATTTTTAATATTTAGCCGAGTACACACTCGTCACCTCGCGTACATGGCCTTCACATATTGCAATTTACCATAACAGTACCAAATTCTAAGGAAAATTTCCCCCACACAAGGTTAAACAAGTCACTTACCTCAAACCTCGCTCAATCAATCAAGAAGAAGGTTTTTCCCTCGATTTTCCAACTCCGATCGGCTCAAATCTAGCCAAAATAATTACATACTATAAATATAACTATAAGAAACTAATTTAAATAATTAAACTACGACTTTAGCAAAGAACTAAAAAATTGCTCCAAAAAGGCGACCCAGACCCACGTCTCGGAACTCGACCAAAATTATAAAATCAGAACACCCATTCGATATCGAGCCCAACCATACAAGAATTACTCAAATCTGACCTCAAATCGCCTTTCAAATCCCCAAATTTTAGCCTAAGAAGTTTTCCCACATTTTCTCCAAATTTCTAGCTAGAAACACTAATTAAATGAAGAAAACAAGAATAGATTCGTGGGAATTAATCAAAAATGAGTTAAGAATCCTTACCCAAATGATTTTCTTGCAAAATCCACGAAACATCGCCACAAACCGAGCTCTCTAGGTCCATAAATGGATAATGAAATCAAACCCTCGAACTTAGCCCTTTTCTGCCCAGTGAAACCGCATATGCGGACCAAGAATCGCTTCTGCGATGCCGCACCTGCGAAAAAACTATCGTTTCTTCCACTTCTGCGGATAAGGGTCCACATCTGCGGAACCGCTTCTGCGGGAATGGGATCGCACCTTCGACCACAGGCGCTTCTGCGCCCCTGCCATCGTAGAAGCAAAGGCACTTCGGCAGAATGTTGCCCGCTTTTGTGACCACTGCCGGGCATGACCAAACGCGCTTCTGCGACCAACACCTGCGGTCAAATCCTCCGCATGTGCGAAAACACCAGAACGGCCTAGCATTCTACAGATTTCACAAGTCTCAAATTGTTCCGATTTCAATCCGAATCACACCCGGGGCCCCCGGGACCCCATCTGAATATACTAAAAAGTCCTAAAACATCATACGAACTTAGTCGAGCCTTCAAATTACATCAAACAACACTAAAAACATGAAGTGCACATCGATTCAAGCCTAATGAAATGTGAAACTTCTAACTTCTACATTCGATGCCGAAACCTACCAAATCATGTCCGATTGACCTTAAATTTAGCACACAAGTCATAATTAACATTACAGACCTACTCCAATTTTCGGAATCGGGATCCGACCCTGATATCAAAAAGTTTACTCCTGGTCAAACTTCCCAAAAAGTATACAACTTTTCCAACTTTCGCCAATTAACACCGAAATGACCTACGGACTTCCAAATTAACATCCCGACACGCTCCTAGGACCCAAATAACCATACGAAGCTATTGGAACCATCAAAATTCTATTCTGGAGTCGTCTTCACAAAATGCAAACTATAATCCATTCCTAAAACTTAAACTTCCAATTTAGGGGTTGTGTCTCCCATTTCACTCCGAAACGAAAAACCAAACCTCCCGGAAAGTCACGTAACCACATAATGAAATAGAGGGAGCAATAAATAGGGGTTCGGGGCTAATACTATCAAACAACTAAACAGTTCGTTACATCCTCCCCCTCTTAAAACAAACATTCGTCCTCGAACGAGTATAGAGACATACCTGAAATGGTGAAAAGATGAGGATAACGGTTGCGCATATCATGCTCGGTCTCCTAATTCGCCCCCTCGACTGGATGACCCCTCCACTGAACCTTCACTAAAGTGATGTTCTTCGACCTCAACTTTCGAATCTGCCTGTCCAAAATAGCCACCGGCTCCTCGGCATAATATTGATCCTTGTCCAACTGGATTGAGCTGCAATCTAGCACATGAGACAGATCGCTGTGATACTTCCGGAGCATGGAACACTGGATGAACTGCAGAGAGACTAGGTGGTAGTTCAAGTCTGTAAGCCACATCTCCAACCCTCTCAAGAATCTCAAAAGGCCCGATATACTTAGGGCTCAACTTGCCCTTCCTCCCGAACCTCATAACACCCTTCATGGGCGAAACCCAGAGCAAGATCCGCTCCCCAACCATGAATGTAACGTCGCGAACCTTCTGATCCATATAACTCTTCTTTCTGGATTGGGATGTACGAAGTCGATCCTTAATCAATTTAACCTTTTCCAAGGCATCCTGAACCAAGTCTGTACCCAATAGCCTGGCCTCGCCCGGCTCGAACCAACCCACTGGAGACCGATACCGTCTACCATACAAAGCCTCATACGGTTCATCTGAATGCTCGATTGATAACTGTTATTGTGGGCAAACTCCACAAGTGGCAAGAACTGATCCCAAGAACCCCAAAAATCCATCACACACGCACGAAGCATATCGTCTAATATCTGAATAGTGCGTTCGGGTTGTTCGTCCGTCTGAGGGTGAAATGATGTACTCAACTCCACCCGAGTACCCAACTCATGTTGTACAGCTCTCCAGAATCGCGATGTAAACTGCGTAACCCTGTCAGAGATGATAGATACCGGCACACCATGAAGCCTGATAATCTCGCGAATGTAAACCTGAGCCAACTTCCCCGAAGAGTAAGTAGTAACCACAGGAATGAAATGAGCTGACTTGGTCAATCTATCCATAATCACTCAAACTGCATCGAACTTCCTCTGAGTCCGTGGGAGCCCAGCAACGAAATCCATAGTGATCTGCTCCCATTTCCACTTCAAAATCTTTAGCTTCTAAAGCAATCCCTCTGGCCGTTGATGCTCATACTTCACCTGCTGACAATTTAGGCACCGATCTACATACTCCATTATGTCCTTCTTCATTCTCCTCCACCAGTAATGCTACCTCAGGTCCTGATACATCTTCGCGGCACCTAGGTGAATGGAGTACCGCGAACTGTGAGCCACTTGGAGAATCAACTCACGCAAACCATCTACATTGGGCACACATAGTCTGCCATGCATCCGTAATACACCGTCATCTCCAATAGTAACCCCTTGGCATCGTCGTGCTGAACCGTGTCCTTAAGAATAAGCAGATGGGAGTCATCATATTGACGCTCTCTGATACGATCATAAAGAGAAGACTGAGAAACCACACAAGCCAAAACTCGGCTCGGCTTGGAAACATCCAATCTAACAAACTGGTTGGCCAAGGCCTAAACATCCAAGGCTAAAGGCCTCTCTAATACTGGTAGATATGCTAAACTGCCCAAACTCTTCGCCTTACGACTCAAGGCATCGACCACCACATTGGCCTTCCCGGGATGATAGAGAATGGTGATGTCATAATCCTTAAGTAGCTCCAACTATCTCCGCTGCCGCAAGTTAAGATCCTTCTGTTTAAACAGGTGATGTAGACTCCGATGATCGGTGTAGACCTCACAAGGGACACCATACAAATAGTGTCGCCAGATCTTCAAGGCATAAATAATAGTTGCTAACTCAAAGTCGTAGATAGGATAGTTCTTCTCATGCACCTTCAATTGTCTAGACGCGCAGGCAATCACCCTACCGTCCTGCATCAACACGGTACCAAGACCAATGCACGATGCGTCACAATATACCGTATATGACCCCGAACTAGTAGACAATATCAACACTCAAGTTGTCGTCAAAGCAGTCTTGAGCTTTTGAAAGCTATCCTCACACTCCTCGGTCCACCTGAACGGAGTACCCTTTTGGGTCAATCTGGTCATAGGTGCTGCAATAGACGAGAAACCCTCTACAAATTGGCGGTAATACCCCGCCAAGCTAAGAAAACTTCGGATCTCCATAGCTGAGGACGGTCAGGGCCAACTCTACACTGCCTCAATCTTCTTCGAATCTACCTTGATCCCCTCACTCGATACTACATGACCCAAGAATGCCACTGAATCTAACCAGAATTCACACTTAGCAAATTTCACATATAACTTCTTTTCTCTCAAGGTCTGAAGCATAGTCCTCGAGTGTTACTTATGATCCTCCTGGCTCCGGGAGTACACCAGAATGTCATCAATAAACACAATGATAAACGAGTCAAGATAGGGCTGAAATACATTGTTCATAAAGTTCATGAATATTGCTGGGGAGTTGGTCAGCCCAAAAGACATCACAAGGAACTCGTAATGACTATACCGAGTCCTGAAAGCAGTCTTCGGGATATCTAGCTCCCAAATCTTCAAGTGATGATAGCCTGAACACAAGTCGATCTTAGAGAACACTCTAGCACCCTGAAGCTGATCAAATGGGTCATCAATACTTAGCAATAGATACATGTTCTTCACTATAACCTTGTTCAACTGGCGATAATCAATACATATCCGTATAGAACCATCCTTCTTCTTTAAAAATAAGACTGGAGCACCCCAAGGAGACACACTGGCCTAATGAATCTCTTATCAAGCAACTCTTGTAACTGTTCCTTTAACTCTTTCAACTTTGTTGGGGCCATACGATAGGGTGGAATAGAAATGGGTTGAGTGTCCGGTAACAAATCAATACCAAAGTCAATATCTCTGTCGGGCGGCGTGCCCGGAAGATTCGCCGGAAAGACATCTGGATAGTCCCTTGCTACCGGAACTAACTCGAGTAGGGGTATCAGCACTAACAACACTCACATATGCTAGATACGCATCACACCCCTTCTCAACCATCCGTTGAGCCTCTAGAAATGAGACAACCCTGCTAGGAACATAATCTATGGTACCTCTCCACTCTAGCCGCGGTAGACCTGACATAGCCAATGTCACCGTATTGGCGTGATAATCAAGGATAGCCTGATAGGGCGACAACCAGTCCATGCTCAAAATAACATCAAAATCTACCATACTGAGCAATAATAAATCGGCTCTGGTCTCAAAACCACTAAGAACAACCAAACATGACAGATACACACGATCAACAATAATAGAATCTCCCACGGGTGTAGACATATAGATAGGAGAACTCAAAGAATCACGGGATACACCCAAATACGGAGCAAAATAAGATGACACATAGGAATAAGTGGAGCCTGGATCAAATAAGACTGATACATCTCTATGATAGACCGGAACAATACTTGTGATGATAGAGTCGGATGCAACTGCCTCTGTCCTAGTAGGAAGGGCATAATATCTGGCCTGGCCTCCCCCTCTATGGAGACCTCTACCTCGAGCTGGCTGTGTAGGTGGAGTGGTAGCTGGTGCTGTAACCATAGCTTGAGGACCCTGTGGAGTACGCGGTGCCTGAGTGGTCTGTGGAGGTGCACCCCTCCTGAGTCTGGGGCAATTCCTCAGCCAGAACAAGCTCTATGGCGAGTGTCACCACACTCAAAACAAGGTCTCGGAGGACATGGCTGCTGTGACTGGCTCGGGCCTGATCGGCTGGACTAACCGCTGAAAGTACCCCATGGAGGAGGTGCACTATACAATGGCGGTGCATAATAAGGAGCCTGGGGCCTAGGAGTGGCCGGAATACCACTGACGGCTGGAAGTGCTAAATGAATAGGGTGACTCACATAGCCCCTACCCTGACGAGCTACAGCCGGGGCACGAGTACCACTAAAAGTGCCAGACTCTCGAGACCTCTTGGGCTCCCTCTCCTCTCTCTCTTGAGTCAGCATACCCTCCAATCTCCTAGCAATGCCAACTACCAGCTGGTATGCGATGTCCATCTCCAACTCTCAGGCCATGCTAAATCTGATACTGGGTTGATCCCCTCAATAAATCGACGAACCCGCTCCCGAGCAGTAGCAACCAAGATTGGTGCATGCCTGGCCAAATCACTGAACTGGACTGCATACTCTGACACGATCATAAAACCCTGGTGTAACTACTAAAACTCTGCACGCCATGCATCTCTGAGACTCTGGGGGACGTACTCCCTCAAAAACATATCTGAGAACTGAGTCCAAGTGAGTGAAGTTTCCTCGGCCGAACTACTCAACTCATATGCTCGCCACCACTGATAGGTTGCTCCTCTAAGCTGGAATGTAGTGAAATAAACCCTACTAGACTCCGCAACACCCATAGTATGAAGGATACAGTGGCACTCCTCAAGAAAAGCTTGGGCATCCTCTGACGCCAAGCCACTGAAAATAGGAGGGTGGTACTTCGTGTACCTCTCGAGCCTGAGCTCCTCCTCCTCCGAAACTACTGCCCTAACCTCGGGCTGAACTGGGGCTACCAGCTATATTGGTATGACCTACGGAACCTGATCAACCTGGACCCGCTACTCTGGGATACGGGCGGCGAGAGTCTGTATTCCTCCCCAGGCCTGAGATGTGGCAGGAGCAAGTAGTATCAATCCTGCCTGAGCCAAGGTGTTGAACATGCTCAGAAAATGGGCGAGAGTCTCTTGGAGGGTTGGTATTGTAACAGGTGTCTCGGGTGCCTGCCCTCCAACTGGAGCTACTGGTGGCTCCTCTGTGGCAGCTCGTGCGGGTGTTCTGGCTGCACCACGTGGACGTCCTCGGCCTTTACCCCGGCCCCGGCCTCTCGTGGCTCTAGTAGGGGGGAGGGTGTCTGGTCGTCTAATCCAGTTGTACGTGTCATCACCATCTGTGCAAGAGTAGAAAGACAGAAATTTAGAATCTGATGTCAACAATTTTGCACGATAAGAAATCAAGGAAGTGAATCTTTTCCTAACAGTTCCATAGCATCCCAAAGATAAGTACAGACGTCTCCGTACCGATTAGCGAGACTCTACTAAACCTGCTTGTGACTCATAACACCTATGAACCTAGAGCTCTGATACTAACTTGTCATGACCCGAATTTCCTCTGTAAGATACTGTGACGGCACCTAGTCTCTAAGACTAGGTAAACCTAATAAATATGCGGAATAACTGAAATAATAACTTAAATAGCAAACATCAACCACTATATAAATGAAAATTGCTGCTCAACATGTACAAATCCCAAAATTCGGTGAAATATAAGTCACAAGCTCTAGATACAGTGTGGAACACTCTTATACATCACTGTCTATCAAAATGTAAAGAAATAAGAAAAGAACGGGATAGAAGGGGACTCCGAGGCCTGCGGACGCGGTCAGGTGTAACTTGAAGTCTCCAAAGCAGCAACACAACACACTAATATCGAGGTTGATAGGATGCACCTAGATCTGTATAAAAACATGTGCAGAAGCGTAGTATGTGTACATCACAACGGTATCCAGTTAGTGTCAAGCCTAACCTCTGTAGAGTAGTGACGAATATAGATCAGGGCCCTACTGGGAATAATAGGAAAAACAAGGAAGGAGATATAATAATGCAATTAGATGATAGAGAAGTGTAACAATAGAAATTCACAGAAGATAACAACCCCGAATTCAAGAAGACAACTACAACACGTAAGGAAATAAGAATCTTACAAGTTAAGAAACAACAACAATAACAATAATATAGCAAATAGAGGTAAACAACAGGGGTGCTCCCGAGGTGCCGCCTCGTAGTCCCAAAAGTAAATATCTCACAATGACACGACAGAAACCTCGTGCAAACAATGATAACCGCACGGCAGAAACCTCGTGCCACAATAACACTCTGCAAGGCAGAAACCTCGTGCCACAATAACACTCTGCAAGGCAGAAACCTCGTGCCATAATAACACTCCGTACGGCAGAAACCTCGAGCCACAATAATACTCTGCACGGCAGAAACCTCGTGCCATAATAACACTCCGCATGGCAGAAACCTCATGCCACAATAACACTCTACACGGCATAAACCTCGTGCCACAATCAATCAGTTATCTCAACAAAATCAAGAAAACAACACATAACAAATGGAACAATAAAATTACAACAAGGAATCCTACAGTTAAAGAATGAATACGAAATCAAAGGAAGCAGGAAATTCAACTAAGCATGTTGCACAAATTGCAAGTAAGAGATAAGACACGTATATATGTGACATTAGGCTAAACATGATGACTACACGTACTAGAGTAACTCAATTAAGGAAATAAAAAGGAACTACTCAGCAAAAATCGGATTTTCACCATTTAGCCCGAGTACGCACTCATCACCTCGCGTACATGGCTTTCACGTATTGCAATTTACCATAACAGTACCAAATCCTAAGGGAAATTTCTCCCACACAAGGTTAGACAAGTCACTTAGCTCAAACCTCGCTCAATCAATCAATAAGAAGGCCTTTCCCTCGATTTTCCAACTCCGATCGACTCGAATCTAGCCAAAACAATTACATACTATAAATATAACTATAAGAAACTAATTTAAATAATGAAACTACGACTTTAGCAACTAATTGAAAAATCGCTCAAAAGAGTTGACCTGGGCCCACGTCTTGGAACCCGACCAAAATTATAAAATCAGAACACCCATTCGATATCGAGTCCAACCATACAAGAATTACTAAAATCCGACCTCAAACCGCCTTTCAAATCCCCAAATTTTAGCCTAAGAAGTTTTCCCACATTTTCTCCAAATTTTCAACTAGAAACACCAATTAAATGAAGAAAACAACAATAGATTCGTGGGAATTAATCAAAAATGAGTTAAGAATCCTTACCCAAATGATTTCCTTGCAAAACCCTCGAAATATCGCCCCAAACCGAGCTCTCTAGGTCCAAAAATGGATAATGAAATCAAACCCTCGAACTTAGCCCTTTTTTTGCCTAGCGAAACCGCATCTGCGGACTAAGAATCACTTCTGCGATGCCGCATCTGCGGAAAAACCATCGCAGGTGCGGAAAATACTCGAGTCTAGGGCTTTCGCTTCTGCGGATAAGGGCCCGCATCTGCGGAACCGCACGTGCGACCACTGGCGCTTCTGCGCCCCTGCCATCGCAGAAGCGAAGGCGCTTATGCGGAATGTTGCCCGCTTCTGCGACCACTGCCGGGAATGACGAAACGCGCTTCTACAACCAAGAATAGCCCAGCATTCAATAGATTTCACAAGTCTCAAATTATTCTGGTTTCAATCCGAATCACACCCCGGGCCCCTGGGACCCTGTCCGAATATACCAACAAGTCCTAAAACATCATACGAACTTAGTCGAGCCTATCAAACAACGCTAAAAACACAATTGCATATCGTTTCAAGCCTAATGAACTTTGGAGCTTCTAACTTCTACATTTGATGCCGAAACCTACCAAATCACGTCCGATTGACTTCAAATTTTGCACACAAGTCATAATTGGCATTACGGACATATTCTAACTTTCAGAATCAGAATCCGACCCCGATATCAAAAAGTTCACTCCCGGTCAAATTTCCCAAAAATCATCCAACTTTTCCAACTTTCGTCAATTAACGCCGAAATGACCTACTGACTACCAAATCAACATCCGGACACGCTTCTAGGACCCAAATCACCATACAGAGCTATTGAAACAGTCAAAACTCCATTTCAGAGTCGTCTTCACAAAATTCAAACTACAGTCAATTCCTAAAACTTAAACTTCCAATTTAGGGACTATGTGTCGCATTTCACTCCGAAACCAAAAATCAAACCTCCCGGCAAGTCATGTAACCACAGAATGAAATAGAAGGAGCAATAAATAGGGGTTCGGGGCTAATACTCTCAAAATGACTGGCCGGGTCGTTACAATACAATATGTATTCTTAACATTTTTTCTTCCATGTCTAGTCCTATTAACTTTGGGTGTTTTTCTAACATGTTTGGTAAATTTAATTAAATACTTGATAATTTGGAAACGGTCAGCCATGAACTACGCTTTACTACCTTTTCCTAATATGCTAATTTGTGTAGTTTTAAATTAATTTAACTTATCACTTTCCTTGTATGTCAAACAATCCTATTATATTGGAACCGTTAGGAAGGTTCTAGATATTAGTATATAAGGTAAAATTTAAAATTAATTTTAAAATATTAAGTATTAGGACTTCTATTAACTTTGAGTGTTTTTGTTAGAACCCGCGCGATGTGCGGATAATTTTACAGAATATAGCATATTAATTTAATAAAGATTAATTGTTATTTTATTATTTAATATATTAAAATTACTACATAATAAGTCAAATTATATATTTATGTATATCTTGAAATTATTGCTTATATTTTTGTCTTTAGTTTTATCTATTATAATATTTTTAGTTACATGATCTTATCTATATAATATGGCCATGTAAATTATTATTCAAAAACTTTATCATCTCAAAAAACAAATTAGTCTTATCATGTTATATATCTCTACATTGAAGTTATTTATATATATTTTTCTTGAAATTATTTTTTATGTTTTTGTCTTTTATTTTATCTATTATAATATTTTTAGTTACATTCATGATCTTATTCATATAGCATGACCATATGAATTATTATTCAAAAACTTTCTAATCTCAAAAACAAATTAGTTTTATCATGTTATATATCTCTACATTTAAGTTTTAATATATATATATATATATATATATATATATTATAATAGTTCCCTTAAAAATGTATAGATATTTAATTATTTTTAATTCAAAGTAAAAAAGAGTAACTAATTATTAACTAACCTAACTTACTTTGTCCTAAAATTTGACACTTGGCAACATCACATTGATTTGCTTCTCCTATTCTATATAGATAGAATAGATGGAAAAAGGGCCAAATATACCCCTCTACTTTGGTATATTGTTTATATCTACTCTCTGTTATACTATGGGGCCATATTTACCCTTACTTTTAGCCAAACTTTTTAAAAATACCCTCCACCTAACGGAAAGCCACCAGATTAATAAAATAATCATTTTTTAAAAAAATCATTAACCCAAACCCATTATTTAAAAATACGGAACCTAGATTTCTGAGACGTCTTAACACATTTTATTCATTTAGAGAGACCGGGAATGATGGTGGAGGTAGGATTAGTAAGAACTTATATTTTTGGTTATTAGTTGTTCACGGTGGCATTAGGATGTCATGTTATCACTTTCGGTTATTTTTTGTGTGTGGTTATAATATGACATCTCTTTGTCTAATGTAATACACACTTGACAGTTAGTTTGTATGTTGGTAACAACTGATATATACTTTAATAATACTTGTGTTTGGTTAATGCATTAAGTTAGTGTACTTAGGTTATTAAGTTGCTTTCCAACTTGTTGGTATATTTTCTTTCATTCTTGATGAATTCCTCGGACTGTATCTTGATATTAAATTGAATCTCCTCTAATTATTTTCTAATTTTTGTTCATTATAAGTTCAGTTGTTACTAAGAATTATGAGTATCCCATACTATATCTTGAAATCTAACTTTAGTTCTTAAGGGGTGATTTGGCGATAACTACTTGTTGCCCAAATGCTTAAAGCAGAATAAGAAAATTATGGTGCGTGAATACTCATCAATAAAGGCTCACTGTTGGAGGAAGAAATACTTTGGTAGTTGCCTTAAGACTTTAGAACTGCCAACCTAATAAGATGCTATTAACATTCAAGTCATGATGGAAAGAAAATCATGATGAATGCTTGGTACAGTTCGACATGGTGGAAAAAAAACAAAGAGAGAAGCTAGAAAAAAAAAATGAAAAAGGTAGAATATAATAAACATATAATAAGGATATTAAAAGAATTGGTACTCAATGTATAAATGAATATATGGTTGTCGGTATTTTTATGTTTTTCACTTCTTGAGTTCAACAAGTGACTACGAAGAAGATGACTAATATGTAAGGAAGAAGTGCAATAAATAAAAGGGATTTAACGAGTTATTAATGGGTTTTTTTTAAAAAAAGTATTTTTTTAATTTGGTAATTTTCCGCTAGGTGGAGGGCATTTTTAAAAAGTTTGGTCAACGGTAAGGATAGATATGTCCCGATAGTATAACAGAGGGTAGATGTGAACAATATACAAAAGTAAATGTTTAATTGAAAAGTTAAATTAAATACTTGAAATTTTGGAAAGGGTCAGCCACGCACGACACTTACTTGACAATACTGAAACGTCTGCACTGGGCAAGTTCTTATTCTCTTCACGACCTTGCGTTCAAGCAATTAGTAAAAAAAACACTAGATAAAATTTTATCTTTTCACCAAGTGACCAATCGCTAAATTAGAGAATTTTCTGATATTTTAAAGAAAAACTTAATATTAATAAAGATATACACATGTCTCCGAGAGGTGCATTTATCTTTGATGAAAGGATACAACAGAGAATGAACTACAACCTATATTCTCTACAACCTATACGGATAAGATACAGAGAAAGAATGTCAATTACAAAAATATAGTACTCCTATATGTTTCATCTTTGAACTTGTTCAGCTACATGGTTGGTAGTGGTTGATGAGGCTGCTGCTGTCCTACCATTCAACATCCCATTATCAACAGGTGGAGTTTCTCCCCATTTCCCTTCAGATTCCAAGGGTTCAATCACTTTGACAATCCCATCAGACAACCCAACTGCAATTTGGTTTGGCTCCTGGGGATGTGCTGCAATGACCAGCGGATACACTGCTTGGCTTCTGAAACACACAAACAGGGTTAGTCATGACTCCTTTTAGCACCAACTACATTACTGACAATGAGGAACGGAACTTTGAGTATCGCACAACTTTGCGCATTGCAGGAAGGTAGTGTAACATGTTTTAGCAACATCTAGAAAATTACACTGATGAAACAACATGAGCAAGTGATACGGAAGAAAGTTGTAACACTACTTGGAAATGATGAAGGCTCTTGCCAAAGGAGGTAACAGGCATTAATGCAACCATGGACCAAGTAAATCACTGTCGTCGATGACGAGACTTACAGTATATGTCTGTACCCCAAACACAAAAAGAAGCATATAAGGAATAAACCTATCTCTCTCTCTCTCTCTCTTCTCTCTCTGCTCGTCTTTTCTCCTTATTGATTAAAATGAATCGAAAAGCATTGTTGATCCAATAAATGCGATAAAATTTTGGATTTTTGGGACTAAAATCAGACAAATTCCAGTCACTATGAAAATGCTCAAGTCTAGTTCAGAAGATATTCTGGACAAATAGATGTGCTCTTACCCAATCAACACGGCCTGAGATAAATATGCAGAGGGAGCAATACGACATTTTAGCCTAAGGCTATCAGCATCAAACACACCAATGTTACCGTCACAGAAGGAAGCATAAACTAGTTGACTGTTGCAAGAGTACACAGCATGTGATATGGGTGCCGAAAGAGCATCTTGTGGAACCCACTGCAACAAACAGAATCTGTGAGAAAACAAAACTACAGGTGTCTACATTCCATGATATTTGGCATCTGGTTTACCTGGCGTATTCTTTCCATCTTAGAGGCATCATATATTCCTAATTGGGTTTCATGGGATACTAGTAAGCGGACTTGGTCCGAGTGAAATTGTACCCGAGTATCACCAGCAGATGCTTTACCAGCAGGCAGCTGAATGGGAACTGATTTTCTCTTTTCCCATGTATCAATGCTCCATGTACATAGCTGCAATAAATTTTTTTCACATTAGTACTCAATGCAATACTAGATTTCTGTACTGGACAACAAAGAAATAGGTAGCTGTATGTAACTCCAGGCTATAGGCCATACGTCAGCTCATTCTGCATGCTTAACATATGAGGAAGGCCAAATGTGCAAGTTTTATCCGAGCAAGGTTATTAAGATAATAGTTGAAATTCATTATTAAATCCAGTCCTTAAAATGGGTGACAACGTCGAGATTTAAAGAACTTAAAACTTTTTTTTAATATAAAGGTGGAACCATAACACCTTTTATAGTATGATATTGAAAAGGCATTTAAGAAAGAAGGGGAGATGCTTTTCCTCTTATGTAAGTGAACATAATTTGGGGGCAATCCAAAACAAAAAGTAGGATAATTAAAACGGACAGAATAGTAGACAAAATCACTTTACCATCCAGGACACATTGATTATGAGATTTCTAATGAACATGCCGCACTGAATAAAAAAGGGTTGGTGCTCTACTTGTTCATCCATACTTCGATGGGTAGATGAAGAAAAACACAAGGCATTAAAGCAAAACGTTGAATGGAAGAAAACTGAGTCTCACATGCGCATCAGCTCCTGATGAGACCAACACGTTGAGGTTGGTGGAGAATGCAAGACCAGTTATGCGCTTTTGATGGCCCTTCAGTTTAGATTTTACCTGTGGTGTATTCAATAACATCAAATATGGGTTCATCTAAGCAACACATAGATGTCAATAAAATATTTAAACTGATGGAAAAAGATACCTCATCCACCCTAACGTTGTATATATTAATTGTGGAATCCTCCATACCGATGGCAATAATGTTGTTATCTTGAGGATGGAATGCTAAGAAAGTTGAGGCAGGAGGAGGCGACATGAAAGTTGTCATTACCTGCATCCCGTTGATATCACAATGACATACCATACCACTTGAATGAAATATTAATATGAAGAAAACTACCTTTTTCCACCTACCTTAAATGTCATCATGTTGAACAATGAAACTTTTCCACCAGCAGCTGACATTACATAAGAGTCATTCTTTGAGAGGGCTATGCAAGGAACCGCCTCTTCAAGATTAACACCTGAGACATCATTAGTCATAAGAAGACCACTGTTTGGTTGCCAATGTTGTGGAATAACATTAGCAGTGGCCTTGAGACCCCACAAATTTCAGAAATTTATTCATAAACATTGTGAAAGTAATCAAACCTAAGACTTTTCAGATAAACTTTATTACCTTCCCACTTGGATTTTGTTCATTGCGTGCCCACTTCCATAATTTCTGAATACCATTTGATCCAAGTGACAGGATGCCAACACCAGAGTTGGTATAAAGAAGCCTTGCAACCTACAATAAAGAAAGCGGTTAAAGCATCCAGTCAAGTGAGTCACACTGAGGAGGAGCTGCAGGTGAATTAGTTGAGGCACCTTGTTACCGGATTCTGGGCTCTCCGGCATGCTAATAACCCTGCATTGAACTTTATCTAGAATTTCAGTCAAGTGTGGCTTGGTCTTATCAGAAATGTCATCCAATGTTCTTGGTTTCTCCATGCTTCTGGGAACAGAATCAACTCTGTTCTGCAAAAGGAAAGAGGACATAATTAAGATCTCTTCAAGGATTCAATTCAGTAAGATGCATTATAAAAGACATAAAATGACAAGGTTTCCAAATTATAATATGGTGCATGTAAGTGACTTTGATCATCAAGAAAATTTATTACCAAAAATTTGACCATTAAAGATTAAATTCCAATGCTGGATAGAAGAGTAAACTGTTACCAACCTCTTGTGATTCTAGAAAATTAACCGAAACTAAGATCTCTCTCTAGATCATAGTACTATCAATTGTACAGTTATTTCTACGATAAGTATATATTTAGAAACTGGGAAAAAAATTAGATATGTGACATACAAGCATAGGAGAAGGCCTGACAGGAGAGCTTCTTTCCACTTTACAATTGACTGGTGCAACATTTGGAACAGAAGAACCTGACACCTGCTTAAAAGAACAAAGATCTCTTTGGCTCTCATAAAACAATATTCTTGCGGCAATCCGGAAAAGCAGATAAACAATTATTACCTTAATTGCAGCTGCTTCAACGGGAGATCTTAGTGCTTCAAAGGGTGGGGCTTCAACTGCCCTTAAGGACCTCATACCAGCAGCATTTGCAAGAATCTTAATCCCATTGTCAGCAGTAGTAACAACAAGAAGATTGCCCTCCTTGTTGAATCTCAAGCGTGGAAGACTCTGCACATAAAACACCATACTTTCAGCTATCTTAAGAGGAAATTTCCTCTTATAAATTAATTTTCTGGGGGAAGGTGTTATGGGTTTCATTTCTCTTATATTCTCTTCTTCTTTTCCTGGTTGGGGGTTAGAGAGGAAGCTTAAAATTGCACTTGAAGAGTGGCACAAGCACTGACCGTGAGACCACCATCAGCATCTGTACTTGTAAGAATGTTAATGTTGTCCATGTCCCAAAATTTTATCTGACTATCTTCACCGACAGCCAAAAAGTGATTTTGAGTAGTGTCAAACTGCACAACACCAGCGGATTTCTTCCTAAACCCAGTATATGTTCTCTTTATGGCTCCTTCACTTTCATTCCATTCTACAAGAAAAGAATCTCCTTCTTTGCCAGTTCCACACGAGAACAATCTACAAGTATGAAAATTCACCATCAAGGAATAGATAGAGAAAATCATTCTGAAACAGGAATACTTGTAAAGACAATAGACAATAAATAAAGATTATAAATGTACAACCATTGCGTAGAAACAAAACTTACCTGCTTCCATCAGCACTGTAAAGCATAGTTGTACACCAATGACCAGGAGCATCATAGTCAACTCTAGATCCCAAATTATCATACAGCCAAGCTTTTATTTTTCCATCTATAGCAGTTGAAAATATGAACTGCACATAGAGGCATACAGGAAATGTTATTAAAGCATGCAATGCCGACAAACAAAATGAAGACAATAAACACCTCTGAAACGTACAAAGAATAGCTACATCTTTCCCATTATAAACAGTTGCAAAGATATAACGGTATACATCATATCAGTCTACAACAAAAATTATAACCTATTAGGTCAAGTGCACATTCAATATTGCTGGCAACATGTACAGATCATAATGTTAAATCTCCAAATCTACCACGATGGATTTCTCACACATATATGGCCTATGGGTAAATCTGGTAGAGTTTCTAAGCGGGTTCAACGTCATAACTAAACATTTTATGTTTGACGAATGCTTCACTAACTGTGAATATCCCAGCAAGGCAGCAATTGAGTAATCCCATTACTTATTTTGCTAAATTTAAGAAGTGATAAGCCATAAATGACATGCAAGTTATCAGTTTCCGCTGAGAGAATTTTGTTGGTTACTTGGTAGCTTGGTGCCTATATTTCCTGTTTCTAATGCAAACATTTTCAGCTACTTCTTCCAGCAAAGGACCTAGATAGAACGTAAATGGTAGCAGCTGACAAATCAATGTTTAAACTGAAAGGGACCTCAACATGATATTTCCATTTAAAACTACTCCATATAGCAAGGAAAAAAGCCAAAACACATTTGGTAGAGCAAAAGGAAGCAAACAGATCATTCATTTTTTCAAGCTGCATCTCCCAATATTTTCCAAATCCGAGGAAAGGGGTTAGCAACATTGTTTTCTCCTGAAGCAATGAAAAATGATAATAAGCTTGCTCCATATATGTCATTTCCTTTCCATGTATGTACCTGAATATTCTCTTTTTGATGAGGGCATATTGAGTATACAGGAGCTTCATGTCCTTCAAAATTAAACAACTTTCTTCCAGTAATATCCCACACCTGTTTCAAATTTTACATTCAGCATTTCCTGAAAGAATCATGGCGACTGAAAAAGAATTCACAGTGACAGAAGAAAATAGATTCTAGCAGACAGAAAGAAGATCTGGATATTACCTTTATCAACTTATCATCTCCACACGTTACTACACATAACTGCTTGTTATAAGCAAATGCTAAGTCATTCACACCCCCAGCATGGGCATCCATCTTCAAACACAAGAGAGCAGGTCATATTGAAGTTACAACTTTTATAGTGCACTACAGTATACTGCTCAGAATTAACCCCACAAAAAAAATTAAAAAGATTATCTACCTCCAAATGCTGCCGTAAATCACGCTTCCCGCTAATGGCATACAGATGGACCAAGTGCTTTGAAAATGCAACTCCTGAAATGCAACAGAAAATTTAAGAACAACCTCAAGACATATACTGATACAAGATCCAGCCAGGATCACATACCAACGAAAGTCCCATCTGGACTCCATGCAACACGGGTTACAGAAAATGGTGCATCTTTGGCAGCAGAAGCCTGTCAAAACTCTGAGATATGAGAAAAGACTGTGAAGAACTCTTATACTTAAACTACTACTCCCTCCAATTCAATTTAGACGATGCAGTTTGACTTGGCACAAAGTTTAAGAAAAAAGAAGATGACTTTTGAAACATGTGGTTCTCAAAAGCCTAAGAGGCAACAGTTTTGTGGGGCCATAATAATTGTGTGGCTATAAAAGCTTCTCGTTAAGGGTAAAGTGGTAAAATGAAACGTTTAAAGTTAAACTGTTTCTAAATAAAAAAATGTGTCATTAATTTTGGAACAGACTAATAAGGAAAGTGTGTCATTTAAATTAAAACGGAGGGAGTACATAATTGCGCATAGACCAGTTTTTCAATTATTACAAAATGTTGAGAAACTAAAGAATCATTTAAGTAACTACTACACACCAAACTGAAAAACAACCTAGTAGCTGAAGAGAAAGATAATGCTGGTTTTTTCCTCTTTAAACAATGCCTTATTTACTGACCTGAAATGTCAATGTACAAGCTTGAATATCCCATATCTTGAATGCCTTCGAGACCAACTTTTCCCGCATTCCGACTTCCCAAAGTATTATTTCACCACTATTGGAGCCAACTGTTCCAGCACACACCATAAGTTAGATAACAAACGATATCTTTGATAAATATGAATTATTTTTATTACTGCTGGTATAAGTGACATTGGCCCAAGGAGACGTATAGCTCTAATACATGGATATCATAAACTTAAATATTACTGTACCTAGCAACAATGTATGATGAGAAGGATGAAAATCCATGCTAGTAACTGAGGATCCTTGATGCAGAGTAAAAGCTACTGTCCTTGGCAAGTCATCAAGGGACCAGGATGCTTGCTGACGAACCATAGGATATGTAACCTAGAAGGAAAGAAGTTAAAGATAATCCATAAAAAGAATAACTATGATCTTTGAGGAATAAATTTCAGCACATAAAGCAAATATTTATTGAAGAAACATTTACTATTACCTCCTCAACAGACTGTGTAGGTCGTAAACGTTTCATTAATTGCTCGTGATCGGCACTTTGATACTCAACCATGCCCAATGTTGCAGGAGGTGTGATTGGACGCTTCAAAATTGAAACTATTGAGACGAAAGAGTATATTAGTCAATAAAATTGGAAATATTATCTCTTATTTACCAAATATTAATAGCTGTATTGATTGTTTGCTTGACTGGTATTGCATCCAGTCCATCGTCTTACACTAAGGGTGGCATGTGGGTCGGGCCCGGTCCTAAGTGGGTCGGTCCTAGGCGGGCCGGTCCTAAGCAGTCCCGGGCTTCGCGGGCTTCTTGTTGGAACCAGCTCGGGACCGGGACCACGAACTAACGGTCCCGGGTTAAGTGGGCCGGTCCCGGGCCTAAGTGGGCCCAACGGATACTTTCTACTTTTTAAATCTTTTTATAGAAGTTAGAGAAAAACAACAACAACAACCCAGTAAAAACCCACTAATAGGGTCTGGGGAGGGTAGTGTGTACGCAGACCTTACCCCTACTCCGAAGGAGTAGAGAGGCTGTTTCCGAAAGACCCTCGGCTGAAAAAAATAAAAAGACAAAATGACAAAAAGGAAACAATATTAGTATCACAACAACAATCATAGGATAAATAGGAACACCATGAAATCCAGAAGAAAGATGCAAAGCAAAGGGAGACAATATTAGTATCACCACAATCATAAGAAAAATAGGAACACCATGAAATCTAGAAGAAAGACGCAAAGCAAAAGCGATAGCTAGTAAATAGGACATGCACTGAAAAGCGAAATAGTAAGCCACAACATTGCCAATAGCTATCTTAGACAAAAACCCTACATGGCTAGTCCCACAANGCACACACCATAAGTTAGATAACAAACGATATCTTTGATAAATATGAATTATTTTTATTACTGCTGGTATAAGTGACATTGGCCCAAGGAGACGTATAGCTCTAATACATGGATATCATAAACTTAAATATTACTGTACCTAGCAACAATGTATGATGAGAAGGATGAAAATCCATGCTAGTAACTGAGGATCCTTGATGCAGAGTAAAAGCTACTGTCCTTGGCAAGTCATCAAGGGACCAGGATGCTTGCTGACGAACCATAGGATATGTAACCTAGAAGGAAAGAAGTTAAAGATAATCCATAAAAAGAATAACTATGATCTTTGAGGAATAAATTTCAGCACATAAAGCAAATATTTATTGAAGAAACATTTACTATTACCTCCTCAACAGACTGTGTAGGTCGTAAACGTTTCATTAATTGCTCGTGATCGGCACTTTGATACTCAACCATGCCCAATGTTGCAGGAGGTGTGATTGGACGCTTCAAAATTGAAACTATTGAGACGAAAGAGTATATTAGTCAATAAAATTGGAAATATTATCTCTTATTTACCAAATATTAATAGCTGTATTGATTGTTTGCTTGACTGGTATTGCATCCAGTCCATCGTCTTACACTAAGGGTGGCATGTGGGTCGGGCCCGGTCCTAAGTGGGTCGGTCCTAGGCGGGCCGGTCCTAAGCAGTCCCGGGCTTCGCGGGCTTCTTGTTGGAACCAGCTCGGGACCGGGACCACGAACTAACGGTCCCGGGTTAAGTGGGCCGGTCCCGGGCCTAAGTGGGCCCAACGGATACTTTCTACTTTTTAAATCTTTTTATAGAAGTTAGAGAAAAACAACAACAACAACCCAGTAAAAACCCACTAATAGGGTCTGGGGAGGGTAGTGTGTACGCAGACCTTACCCCTACTCCGAAGGAGTAGAGAGGCTGTTTCCGAAAGACCCTCGGCTGAAAAAAATAAAAAGACAAAATGACAAAAAGGAAACAATATTAGTATCACAACAACAATCATAGGATAAATAGGAACACCATGAAATCCAGAAGAAAGATGCAAAGCAAAGGGAGACAATATTAGTATCACCACAATCATAAGAAAAATAGGAACACCATGAAATCTAGAAGAAAGACGCAAAGCAAAAGCGATAGCTAGTAAATAGGACATGCACTGAAAAGCGAAATAGTAAGCCACAACATTGCCAATA